>JAJIYU010015597.1:0-12588 GCA_030144865.1 Tinospora cordifolia
GGAAGTCGCCATGGTCTTAGATAGAGCTGTGCTGTCTGGAGATCTATGGAGGAGTATTTATAAGGAGAGCGAAAGTTTCCATGGAAAATGCCGAGGAATCCTCTAAAAGATTTGAACAGTGGGTACTTAATATATAATTTAGTTTAGACTTAAATCTTAAGATGGAAACTACGTAACTACTCCAACCAAAACATGCCATCTTTTCTGAACGAATAAAACAAATCGACACACCCGAATCAGTTGCGGGTCTTCTGCCTAAACTCGGATTCGTCCGGCGTCACCTAAACTTTGAACTTTCTCATACTGTTGAGCTATAGTTGATATTTTGAAATCTATACCATTTATGCTTTTTCCTATTTTCATCTTCTACAATGTTTTCCATCAGCTATGGTTATCAATGCAAATCTCTACAAGATATAGTTTAATATTGGCCCAATTGGAAGACTAAGAACAATTTATATTTTTTCCCTTAGCCTAATTATATAACATTAAGGCTTTTTTTAATTGCTTACTCTTTTTACTACATAATTTTTACTAAAAATAATGTTTAAAACAGTTATATATTATGTCTTTTAATTCAAAATAACTATTTAAAAAATATTAATAAAGATAATTAAAAGTAAAATTTAAAATATAGCAGGATAAATTAAGATATTTGTTTAAGAGACCTAAAATATAGGAAATAAAAAATAAAAAATAGTTATTTATAAAATTATCATTTCAATCCTATTAAAAATAGTTTTTTTTTAAATAAAATCTAATGTAAATTTTTGAGAATACTCTAAATAAATAAATCCAAGCTTTCCGGTGTAGATATATTAACTAGTGCATGCATATGTCCGTTGAACCTTTTTTATTTTAAAAAATTAAAATAAAATATGTTTTACTTTTCAATAGGACCAAAATAACTAAGTTATTGAAAAATAGAAATAAGCGCAACTATGAGTAACATTTAGAACTTAATTAAAAGGATAAATTAGAAAACTCCTTATATCAATTAATACCTGTTACATGTTTTTAAAATTAAAAACAAAAGTCGAAAGTGAATGTGGGAAGATGCAAAGATGTAGATCATGGGAAAGAAAAAATAGCATAAAAATTAATGCAATATCAGCTCTTAGTATATCAATTAATTAATATTTATAAAGTAAAATTACATAATAGCCCTCATTTATATGTATAATCAAGTTTTAGATTATTACTTTTTAAGAAAATAATAATAAAATGAAGTTCCTAAGAATATTATGGATAAAATAAGCTTCATTTTGGAATTTAACCAAAGTATTTCATAATATATATGTATGTGTGTGTGTGAGTGTGAGTAGGTGATGGGGAAGCAAAGATTTAGGAAGAAATAAACGAGAAATAGAAATATAAATAGAAGAAGGGAAGGAGAAAGGGAAAACGAGAGAAAGAACATCATAAAAACAAAGAAAAAAAATCATCCAATCCATATCAACACCATCAACTTGCAATCTTACATTTCTATTTGACTCTATTCATATAGTCTCAAATAAAGATTATATTTCTAACAAAACTCTTAATAAAACTCTTAATAGAGAGAAACTAGTATTCTAATCCTATAAGATACATTATAATAGAGAGAAACTAGTATTCTAATCCTATAAGATACATTACTAGATCCCTACTAAATATAAACAACTAAAATCATACATAAATTAAACAATAAAAATTCAGAAATTAAGCAAATAGTATCCAAATAAAATATATTCATTCATTAATCTTTAGTTAGCTTGGCACCAAACAAAAAAAAAAAAAAAAAAACAAAAAAACAAAAAGAAAAAGAAAAAGAAAAAACTAATTCTTCTAAAACAAGTATCACTAGAGAAATATAGTAGGGCAAATGGGTAGCTCTAATCAAGCCAATTAAACAATTCAAGTAATTAAATTATGAGTCCTGCAACATGTCGTCTTAAATTGATATTAAATTGAAATGTGTTTTATGGAAAATTTTATTTTAAACAAGAAATTATAGAAGCGTAAACAATATAGAGACCTTCCGAAAAAATAAAACTTCATTGCACATTTGAAATCTTCCCTAAGGAAGGTTCTTGAAATTTAATTTAATTTGTCTTTATTGTGTTTTATAAATCGTAGTCTCGTAGATATTTTATTGTTTGTTTAAGTTATTTATAAGATTCAATAAGGAAGAATTTTTATTAAATTAATTTTATAATCAGATTCGTACTACATGTACGTTTAAAATATATACCTAATAGCTGAGTAATTAATCGTATAATTCATTTAACCTAGATTAGGTTTTAATTATATTATAACGTTTCATATATATGATATTTATAGAAGTCCAAATAAATCATCGATTTGAATGTTTTGCAACACGCCATTTGATTACTATAACAGGATCATATGAAGGCAGTTTCCAGTCTTTGTGCCGACAAGGTGTTGACAAATGTTGTTATTATTATTATTATTATTATTATTAATTAAATTTATGATAATAATCGTATTATTATAAATAATTATCTTGAATGTCTTTGTAATCACTACTATTTAGTACTTTGTAACCTCTAAATTTCATTATGTCCAAATTTAAATATTGCAATTATGATTTATGTAACCCACTCATTCCTAAAAACTATATAAAGAGATGCTTACATTGTAAAGTTTGTACAAAGGTTGAAATTAAACCTTTTATCAAGAAAATGAAAAGTTCTCCTTTATTTTTTATTCTATGCAGTTCTCTTCTTATTTTCTTGATCTTCTAATAGTTTTTCTTTTATTTTATAACACGTTATCAGCACGATCGCGTTCTTGATGAAAATATCTTGAAGATCAAAGAAACAAGAGCTTCAAAGGCGAAAACATGAAGGTATGTTTTTAATTTATGAGATTGATTTTTCTATTATTATTTGAATGATACATATCTTTTATATATATATATATGATTTAATATAAATTATATATAATATCTTTGATTAAGAAAATATGCTCTGTACTTGCGTCTTGTACGATCTTTTACATCAGAAATCAAAAGTTAAAATGTAACAATAAATAATTAATTCAATATATAATCAATTATTTATGTTCTATTCTTGATTTTTATAATACAAATAGTACTACAAGTTTGAGCTGATAGTAGGTAGGTCTTATCCTGAGTAAAGTTAAACATTGAAATGGAGATAAGTTATCACGTTTTAGGAGGCCAGTTATTTAAGAAGACTTTGTCTCACCACTCTTTCCTAGAGGTTGTCCTACGAACTCATACAAATAGTATATTTTGAAAAGAAAAATCAAGTTGTGAATATTTGAAAATAAAATACTATTCTTTATGTTATTAACATTCGTACTTTATTTCTTATTATAATTCTATTACAGTTATATACGTGTGTTCATTTGTAAATTATATATGGAGGTTAAAAGTATAGATGTTTAATATTATGAAATAAGATAAATATACATCTATCTCATTAATATTATGAAAAAGGATGATTCTTATAAATATAAGTATGAAACCATAAATTTAGATGCATAAGCAAAATAAAAATTCTCTTGATAGAAAAATATTCTCGTCCAAATTGTATTACACATTTCCTAAAGTGAATGTTGATTTGTTAATAATTATTGATATGGACATAAATATAATTGCTATAATATTAACAAATATTACAGTGGTCAAAACAAGAATAATTTCTCTGAGAATAATTCTAATACTAGATCATTGTTTTCATATAATTAATATTATGCTATAAGGCAAAAAAAGATTGTAAATTAAATGAGATTATTTTTCTCAAAAATAACTCTAAGATTATATTTTTATCTAAATTAAAATTGTAATTTTTGTTATTTATTTTTATTAAGTCTATTTAGTTTGATATACTATTTTGTTTATATCTTAAGCTATATGAGAAAACTATGTATATGATTAATTTTTTTTTTATATATATTTGAATTAAAGACCAATGCCTTGAAGGCCTTTAAGCTCTAAAGCTGTAACACCCACAAATTTCGGTGTTGTAATACTTGAAATTCGAAAAAAATAAATTTTAATTTTACTGTTACTATTCAAATATATGGTTACTGTGCACAAATACAGTCACTATTTTGTCAGCAGACAAAACAATTTTTGGCGGGTTACTGTAGCTACAGTAACAGGTACTGTAGCCATAGTAACAACTATTTACAATTGTGCAATTTCGTCTTTTTCTGCCAGAAAAATCTATATAACCCCCCCCCCCCCCCAAATTCTGAAAATTCATTCCAGCAAGAAAGAAAGAATTTTCTTGCTTACTCTCTTCTCTTCTCTTGTTCTTTAATTGTTTAGACAACAAATATAGTAGTAGGAAGGGGGAAACCCCAGTTTCTGCATAGCAGTAGTGAAGATCTACTGTTGGATACCTCTTTTGAAGCAAGCAATTGGAAGGTGGTTCTGATCAACGCAGGTATAATCACTCTGCTCTAGTCTTTATTTAAGTTGGAAGATATTGCTGTTCATTTAAGTACACATACGTAGTTTACTATTCATATACACGGTACTATTCACGGTTACTATTTGGCACTGTTCATATATACGGTACTGTTCATACGGTACTGTTTATGGACATCGATAAATCACATTTTCGAAACGTAGATCTTGAAGACTGTTGGTCAAAGCCTCAAAACAAGTTGAGATAATACTACAAGGATTCAAAGAAATACTATTGAGGTGGAAGTAATTACTCTACTCTCTAGTATTATTTAAATTTTAATGCTGAATATGTGATGTTTGTATTGTTTAAATATCCAGAATTATGCATGGTTATTGATTTAATGATGTATGAAAGATTTACCTTTATTTTTAATTTATTTATGACCGAGAGAGTATGCTCTATAGTTGCGTCTTGTACGATCTTCTACATTAGAAATCGACAGTCATTGTTTTTATTTGATGAAAATAACGATTTATGATGTCATGCTGATGAAATGTTTAATTATCGATGAAATATTTATTTTATTATGCTCTGTTCACAAAAAAAAGATTAATAAAGATTTTAACCACGTACCGACGCGGGGACGAATGTCTTCGTGTGTGTTCCATGCAGAATTAGAACTGGTTGTCATAATTGACACCTGAAAGAACTGGTTTCAGAAATGATCCTAGAGAAGGGTTTGAGTTTCAGAATTGATCTCTCTCCCAAGATCTGGAACACAGAGGTTAACCCCTTTCGGTCTAATTGACAACTGTTGATAACTAAATGTTTGAAACGCCTAATGGATGATAAGTGTTTGCATGTTCAGTGTTTGGTTTAAATAATACTATGGATGTACTGTGTATGATCCACTGGGCTCTTGAGCTCACCCAATCATTTTTTTTCAGGTAATTATTGAAGACGATGCCTCTGCAGATCAATGTAAATTAATGACAATGTACAGGATAGTAGAAAATGATATATATTGTAGGGTTTGATTATTTCAAATGTCAGTAATATTTGTGTCATAAAAAAATGTTTATGGAGCCCACAAAATTATTCATAACTCTGATAACGAAGCAATGTTCTTAGATTATTGTATTTATATTTTATCCCTTGGATATGAACTGTTGAAACTAACAGATAAATGATGAAAAGAAAAAGTAATATCCTCAGTTTTCAGATAGAAAGCAGGACTGACTGCACTCAGAAAAAATGACGTCTCAAGCCACGAGACCACCACGTCACCTATAACGTATGTGATAGAGAAAGAACGGGAGCTGGGGGTGTTACAAAAGCTCTTAAAATATTTAGAATTATTTCAATCATGTATGTTGACTGAATTTTCTTTTTAATAAATTTTGATTCATATAAATAAAAGAAAATTTTATGATTAAAATATATAGAGCTTGAAGCTATACAGAAAAAAGAGAGAGATTTAGTCAAATCTTATTATTTTTATTCATTTAAATGCAAAAATATTATTGTTGATTGCACTTGAAGTTGCAATAACAATTAAATAAAAATATATTATGATATTTAATTTGGTATATTGAAATAACAAAACTTGAAAAAAAAATTCATAGCCTGAAGCTATATAACAAAATAAATGTTTTATAGCTTAAAACTATATAGAAATAAAGTTCTGGTTATTGGTTATTGAAAAGAGCTTTGTTGGTGAAAATTTTCTAGTACAAAGCCATTGAAAAAAAAAAAACTATAAAATTATTATAACTAACTAGAAGCTATTGAAGTATTTTGAAATGTCAAAGTTATGATGCTCTATCTGTAACTAGATTGAGTTTTGTACGTAGACCTACATATATAATTATAGATTTCTAAATTAGTCTGAAGCTAATTAAAAAATGGTCTAATGGTAATAGAGCATCTAAAAATTTTTATTTTACCATTTTTCTAAGTGAAAAAATTGATTATAAGTTAATATTATCTTTGAACACATACATTTTATTTTATTATTCAATATTTTTATTCAACATTTATCTACTGCTTCAAATCAATTTATAAATATTTAATGACAAACATTATTAAAAGATTCATCATAATTAAATTTGTACATGAAGTTGTTATATTACTTGATTAATTAAACTTTAAGTTTATTTTGATTATACAATGAATCATGTACTATTTAATATTTAAATATTAAAATGTCAATGATTATACAATGAATATAATAAATATTTAAATATTATACAATGATTATACAATGTAATATTTAATATTTTGATTATACAATGATTATATAATGATTATACAATGAATCATATAATATTTAAATATTAAAATGTCATAAAATAATATTAAAAAAAAACACTATTGACATTGAATATGCTCCTGAAGAAGCATTCAAATATTGATATGATAAAAAAAAATAATGATGCTTATAGTATCACTATATGATTGATCAATGCTTTCATAAAAAATATGCTAAAATTGAGAGAATTATTAATGACTCCTAAAGAGTAACTACTATATTTGCAAATGCGACATATTTACAGTGACAAAGTAATGTCTTATATTTTGCTAAAATTGCTCTTAAAGAATAATTAATATATTGACAAATAATTGCTCTTGAAGAATAACTTAAACATTAGTAAATGAATGTTCTCGGAGAACAATTGGTTTTTCCTCTTGGTTTATTATACTGACAAATGAGATCGATTGAAATATATTGTGTAAGAACAAAAAGTTCTTTGACACAAATATATTTATATTTTGGCATGATTGACCAATTTTATTTGAAACCTCAATATAGTGCTTCTATCAAGTTATGATTCAGGGAAATAATTTTCTTGTCATTAGACGAAGGAAACCTAATTTTGAGATAATGACATATAAAATTGCTAATGAAATTTGAAACTATGAAAACATGAATCTTAATGGAAAAGTTAAAAAACCAATTGGTAGTTCATAAGATCAGTCATGTGCAAATAACTCATGCACAAGTTATTTGTGAAAGTTTGACAAACTTGAAATGTGATTGACCGGTCAAGTCAAAGGACACACATGCAAAATATTTTTAAAGAAGAATAAAATAATATTCTGCTTATACATCCCATGAATTGAGAATGAAATATTTCATAAAATAGAATAAATTAAGGATGTGAGTATTCTGAGGAATAAATATCTCTTGAAGATATATATATATATATATATATATATATATATATATATATATATTGAAAAGTCAAACATTTTTTGAAGAAAATAGATTTGATATGAATGTTTAATAAAAAAACATAAGGATGTCTTATATGTAAAAAATATCATAAATTCAATACATGTGTGAAATATTGAATGGAAATGAATATTGCTCATGATAGTTATAATATATCAAAGTGTCCATTGATATTCTATAAAATGGAGATCCTACACTATAGATTGTGGAATAATGTCGACATTAAAAATAAACAATTTAAACTCATTGACGAGTGAAAAATATTTTTATACTTGATAGTGTATGAGATGTTAGATGCAAATGAATAATTTATGAAATTTTCAAACAAAATTGCATCCATGAATGATGATATATATGAAAAATTCTAGAAGGATTAAAATCCCTAAAGGATTCAAAATGTATGCTTGAAGCAAATACTTCAAAATATAACTTTTAGAATATTTAACATTATCATATATATTACTTGACTATTTGTGTGCATTTTTTAGAATCTTGTTAATTGCTATTAATGATTATATTTATATGTCCATATTATAATTACATTTATTAATTTGTGTTTATGATGCATGTCCTTATTATTTACTACTTGAATGATATGACCATGTAGGAGCTAGTGAAGAAATAGAAAAAACATCAAATTTAAAGAAATTTGATATGAAAGATCTAGGAAAAACAAAATTCTATCTCAATTTGTAGATTGAAAAGTTTTCAAATTGAGTTCTTGTCCATAACTAAGTTTATTCATAGAGTTTTAGATGGACAAAACATCACTAAGTTTCTAAATGATAATTAGATCATTTGAAGTTGACAACAATTACTTCATCTTCATGATAAAAAAAATTATTGGTCTTAAAGTACCAAATCTTATTACTACTAATGTATTTATGCTCTTAACAAATTGCACAAGATTAGATATTGTTTTCTCCACCAAGCTACTTGCAAGATCTAATTCCTATCAGCTCAAAGATATTAGAATGACATTAAGCACATATTATGCTATCTTTGAGTTCAAATAATATGATTCTATATTTTCAAGAAAAACAAAATAATACTAAAGTTGACTTGAATGCAAATATTGAGTTCTTATCGAATCCTCATAAAATAAGGTTACAAAGATGATCTATTTTCACTTATGCTGATATTACAATGTCATAATGATCCGTGAAACAAATTTTTTAAATGACAATCTATGAAAAAGTTATGATGAGATTCTGACAATCTACAAAACAAGTCATGATATGTATAGTTGAGATCTATGATCCAACATGTTCAAGGATACTGTGGAAGCTCATCTGTCAACATCATATAAAGAAAATGCAACATGTATTGCATGATTATAAGAAGGATTTATCGAAAGTAACAGAACCAAATATATTTCACTAGGATTCTTCTTTACATATGAGCTTCAAAAGAATGATAAAATTGATATTTAACAAATAAGATTGAGTGAAAATCTTAAAAACTTGTTCGTAAAAGTTTTGCCAAGTATAAAATTTGGATGTGATGACTCAAGATATTTCAAGTATGACAACAAAAACAAGTCTACACAAGAATAAAGATAAGAGAAAGAATAAAGATAAGTTATTGATTAGTGTACTATACTCTTTTTCCCTTAGCTAAGGTTTTGTTCCACTAGGTTTTCCTTGCAAGGTTTTTAATGAGGCAGTCCTAACAATAGTATAAGAGTCCAAAAGAATATGTATTTTTTTTCCTTCTAGATTTTTGTCCCACTGAATTTTTTCTAATAAGGTTTTAATGAAACATATTCTTATATAAAAAGATATTCATAGGGGGAGTGTTATAAATAATTATCTTGAATGTCTTTGTGATCACTACTATTTAGTACTTTTTAACCCTTTTGTATTCAAAATTTTGTAACTCCTAAATTTCATTATGTCCAAATTTAAATATTGTAATTATGGTTTATGTAAACCCTTCATTCCTAAAAACTATATAAAGGGGTGCTTACATTGTAAAGTTTATGTCAAGGTTGAAATTCAACCTCTTGTTAAGAAAATAAAAAACTCTCTTTCATTTTCTATTCTCTCTAGTTTTCTTCTTATTTTCTTGATCTTCTAGTATTTTTCCTTTTATTTTATAACACTTATAATGATAGCTATTTTATTATTATTATTTGATACCTTATAATGATAGCTAATAAATTAAATTTATTATTATTATTATTATTATTATTATTATTATTATTATTATTATTTTATGTTGCATATCAAAAGGATCATCTTACAATAAATTAAATTTATAATTAAATAGATTAACTAGATTTAATATATTCAGATAGCTATTTTAATTATTATACATATATTATTTGAATGCGATAATAATAATGTCAACAAATTTATTACAAGTTGATTACAAGAATTTTGTAACTACTCCACGAGTGTTAGATTCAATTTTATAAAAATAAATGAAAATAATCTCCTTTTTATAATTATGAGACAATAAATAGAAGTTTTCAAGTTAAAGAAAATGTAAAAAAAAAGAAAAAACTAAAAAAAGTTAAGATCAGTATAAGAATCTAATTTTGGTTCGTTTCTTTATTTTTTAGCATCTCTCTCTTTCCATTTTATTTATTTATAGTAATTTTCTATTTAATTTTATAATACGTTATCACTATCAAATATTCTACACTTTTTGGAATAATTTTAAAAAAGATCTCAGATTACAAAGTTTGCATAAAAATGGCAAATATAATCTTATATATAGGCAGATTTAACATTTAAAAGCGACCTAACTGGCAACTAAGGATTGAAAATTGACCACAAGCACATTGTTTTATGGATTTATTTCTTGTCATTTTTTAATCAATTTAGGTAATGTTTGATAACTTTAATAATATATTTTTTTAATTTTTTATAGTAGAGGTTTCAGCTCTGCTTAAATATATTTTTATTCTATGTAGTTTATACCACTATTTTGATAAGGTATTGACATTTTAAAAAAAAATTATTTAGAAGAACTTTTTATTTTATGTTATTTTGTTCTTTAGAAGTTAGAAATCAAACATAAACTGATTACTTCTAAATTATACATCGTTATTTAACTCGATAATTGGACCAATAGATTATACGGTCAACCGTTGGCCAATGTATTTAATAGTTTAAGGATTACACGAGCATATTCACATGGGAGTCTGATATTACTTAGTAAAATTAAAATTAAATGTAGAAGTGAACGCGCGTGAGATGGTAAAAAAGTGTAAACATAAGAGAGAAACAGAAGAATAGAAACTGCCCAATACCAACTCCTAATATCATTTAATTAATATTTATATAGTAAAATTACCTAATAATCATTTATTTCCATGTAATAAAGTTTCAAAGAAGGATAATCTTGAAAGATGGGTGCAAAAGGCTTCACACTACCAAGAACTTTCTTTATATTAGTTTAGATAATTAATTTTTTTTGAAAAAATAATAATAATAATAAGATGAAGTTCCTAAGTATATTATGGGAAGAATAAGGCAAGTATTGTATAATACATATGTATAGATATGAGTAGGTGATGGGGAAGGAGAGACTTATGAAGAAATCAAACAAGAAATAGAAATATAAATAAAAGAAAGGAAGGAGAAACGAAGGAGGGAAAGGAGAATACCAAAAAAGAGAAAAATAAAATAAAACAAAACAAAACATTCGACTCGCATCAACACGGTCAAGTTACAATCTTATATTCATATTAGAGACTATTCGTGCAATCTCACAGAAAGAATTATAATTTTGATTTTTCTATTGAATATTTCCGAAGATACAATTTTATTTTTAATAAAAATTTTAATAAAATTTACAATGAAATTAGTATCCTAATCTTATCGAAGAAACAACTAAACCCATACTAAATATAAACAACTAGAGTCCTACAAATATTAAATAACTAAATTTTTTAAAAAAGTAAATAAGATCCAAATAAAATATATTCATCATTGATCTTAGGTTAACTTGGTGCAAAAGAAATTAATTCATATTGGACAAGTATTACTTGAAAAATATAGTACATGTTATAAATATTTTATATTGAATGCTTTTGTAACCACTATCAATTAGTACTTTGTAACCTCTTTGTATTTATAATTTTGTAACCCCTAAATCTCATTATGTCCAAGTTTAAATATTGTAATTATAATTTGTGTAACCCCTCATTTCTAAAATCTATATAAAGGGGTGCTTACATTGTAAAATTTGTACTAAGGTTAAAATTCAACCTATTATCAAAAGAATGAAAAACCCTTTCCATTTTTTATTTTCTTAAGTTTGTCTTCTAGTAGTTCTTTGATCTTCTACTATTTTTTCTTTTATTTCATAACACGTTATTAGCACGATCATGCTCTTGATGAAAATATCTTGAAGATCAAAGAAACAACATCTTCGAAGATAAAAGTTTGAAGGTATGTTTTTTTTAATTTGTGAGATTGATTTTTATATTATAATTTGAATGATGCATATATTTTGTATATATGTATGATTTAGTATAAATTATATATAATATCATTGACCAAGAAAGTATGCTCTGTATTTGCTTCTTGTACGATCTTTTACATCAGAAATTAAAGGTCAAAATGTGACAAATAAATATTGATTTGATATATAATCAATTACTTTTATTCTATTCTTGATTTTTATAATACAAACAGTACTACAAGTTTGAGTTGATAGTAGGTAAGCCTTGTCCGGAGTAAAGTTAAACATTAAAAGGAAGATGAGTTATCCCGTTCTAGGAGGCCAGTTATTTAAGAAGACTCTGTTTCACTGCTCTTTCCTGGAGGTTGTCCTACCAACTCATACAAATAGTACCTTTTGAAAAGAAAAATCAAGATGTGAACATTTGAAAATAACATACATTATTTTTTATTATAATTTTATTACAATTATATATGTGTATTCATTTATAAATTATATATGGATGTTAAAGTATAAATGTTTAATATTATGAAATATGGTAAATATATA
>JAJIYU010015598.1:0-12588 GCA_030144865.1 Tinospora cordifolia
GTATCCGTAATAGTGTGAAAAGAAGGCCCGGCTCCAAGTTGTTCAGGAATAGTGGCGTTGAGTTTCTCGACCCTTTGCCTTAGGATTAGTCAGTTCTATTTCTCGATGGGGCCGAGAAAGGGATATAACTCAGCGTAGGGTGTCACTTTGACGGATGGAAGTCATCAGTTTGAGCCTGATTATCCCTAAACCCAATGTGAGTTTTTCTATTTTGACTTGTTCCCCCGCCTTTGGTAAAAAATTAGTAAATTCTTTATTTAAAAATATTATATGATGTTCAAATACTAAAAATAATTATTTTAAATAATCTAGATTGAGAATTTACAACATTCGAAACTACAATGCATGAAGAAAAATGGTTTAAAAATTCGCTCTGAAAAGGTGGAAATGATTACCCTACTCTTACATATTATTTTAGTTTTAAAATATAGAGCATGACTGTTCTTTTCTTTGATTTCTTGTTTAGAAACATGCTAGGGTGTTATGATTGATTGATTTCATGTATGATTGTTTGATTACATAAATCTCATACAAAAAGCATGCTAGGATGTGATTACCATCATGTTGGATGGATTGCATGTGCATTTTATTATTGATAGCATGTTGTATGATTAAGTATGATGATGCCATATCAAAAAATGTTATATGCACTATATGTTGGATAACATGACTAGTGTGGCCATATGCATCATTAATGGTTTTCAAAATATTTTATATGCTCATATCCTAGAATTTTGATGTCGTTGAGCATGCTAGTGGTCTAACTTAGCAAAGATGATTAAAAATTATATCCACATATCAAAGCGATTATACTACTATCATGGTCAGTGATTTAGTATCATCGTAGGTGTTTCCAACCTAAATTGATTTGTTGACTCTTTTATCATGGTTGCTGATGGTAATGAGAGGGAATTGAGACTCATATGTGACCGCACTTCCAAGATTGGGTCCTGAACAAGTAACGGACCCTTGGGCGTTACTTCTGGATGATATCCCAACTGAGGGGGACACCAAGGATAATCCTATTGGTCTTAATGACAATCCAAAATAATTGAATTGTTTGAATCGCTTAATGTTTGATAAATGTGTGGATGTTCTATATTTTGACTGGAATAATACTTGAGATGTACTGGGTATGATTCACTGGGCTTTTGAGCTCCACCGCTCATTCTTTTATAGGTAACCATTAAAGATACTTATGCCAACAAGTATTATGGAGTCATTCTATTAGTAGAAGAAGTGGTATGCCTCACAATTCAGGATGTCGTAGGAATAAAAGTATATTTTCTTTTTTTTCAGTTTTTAGGGCATATGACCCACACAAATTTGTTCATTTAGTTTGGTTTACCAGTTGCAGTTCGGTCATTAGGCTAAAAATTTTATTAGTTATTTTATTTGAAACATCGACCATGGGGCTACTATTAGTTGTCATTTTGATGTTTCTTTAGAGTTCCTTTGCAGTTAAAATATTATCCCAAGATTGTTGTTAATCTATTTTTGAGCTAGTTTATTTAAAGTACCCTGTTGTATTTTGAAATATGGCATGGTGTGACCAGAAGATTAGTGTTGTGTGAAATAGTAATATCTCATTTCTTAAATAGTAAAATGTAACAAAAACAAATATAAATGCATCTTATATCTCTAATTGTGAGACAAATGTGTCAATTGTAAATGGTTCGGGAACCATGGTGTTACAGGTTATCACGTGTATTATAAATTTCACGACTAAATTATTATATTCAAAAATTCTTAAAAATTCATTGTAACATGATAAATAAATAAATAAATAATTTTAAACTTGATATTTTTTGAAACCTGGACAACTTGATCTTGTCCAACTTTTGAAATTTTAAATAAATAAATAATATAAATATAATTAATATTAGTAAGATATGTGATTTATACATGGATGTATATATATTAATTATTAAGCGTGTACGTGTTTTTCACATGATTAAATTCATATTTTGTTAGCTTGAGTGTAATATTTTAGTTGATAAGATAATTGTATAAGAACTATATGTAAGACACCCTTTATTTAAAAGGTAAATTAAAAAAATGTAAAAAATAACCAAAGAACATGAGAAGAAGTGAAGATAAAGAATTACATGTTTTTTTTTTTTTTTTTACTTTTTTAATTCAATGGTGATCCAAAGTTAATTATTAAAAAAAATATAAAACAGATATTAAACTTGAAAAGAGAAGGCGTCATGTCCCATATTTTTAAAAATAGAAGATTGTAAGTAGATTCAAATGATTGAAAAAGATAAAGTGGTTGGATAACTGTTGCCAGGAAAGCAAACATTCTTTACCTTAAATAGTTTTAAAAAATTTAAATTAAATTAAAGAACTGGTTTAATCCATAACCATTTATTAGAAAGAAAATAATTGTATGTAAAGAGAATAATTATATAAAAAGGAATATGTAAAAGGACATGAAATACTTTAACAAAAACTTAATTATAGAAAATTGTAAATTTTCTTTAATTTATTTGATGTTTGATTTTTTTTTAAGGAACAAAAAGAGGATTAAAGTAGAAAAAATACAAAAGTAATCGTGTCGTCAAAAACATTAAAAAAAATCTATTTTATATATAAGATTGATAACGCAATGCAGGTTAAAAAAACAAGAAAGAAAATTAATTCTACGCTTAAATGAATTGGGTTTCTTCTTTTAGTTTAAAAAGAAAAATGCATCCTCCTACACCCAGATATATTTACGACGGTCGTTTTTAGACTACAGAATTACCCAGACCTCTTTATACGAGTTAAAAATAAAAATGAAAAATAAAAAATTGGGCTAGCAGGCTTGCGCGCACTTGCACACTTTTGTCACAAGTTAAGTGACCAGTTAAGAGACACCCAGGTTAAGTGATCAGTTAAGAGACACTGGAGAGGCACCCAGCTTAGTCAGACAGTTAGTAGAGTTAACCAATCTACAAACGAAGAGAAATAGCAAACATAAGTACACATACAACAGTAATAAATAGAACTTTTCTATGTAATATCTAAATAACTGTGTATTTGTATTGGTTATACGAATGAAAATACAAACACCTCTAAAGAAGCAGGCAATGCTAGAAGACCACGTACTAGCAATAGTACACAGCTTAAAGGACGATTGTGATAGCTTTACAAAGGAATCAGATCCTCGATAAGATAGTTCTTAAACTTTTTAATTATATCCAAAAGGGAACATAAAAAAGTAAGAGGAAATTATAGAAAATATCAGAAAATTTAACTTAATAACATAATTATATACTCATATTTTACTTAATTACGTATAAATCATATATTGTTAATTATTATCAAATATATCAGAATCTAAGCACCAGCAATGGTGTCTTTGTCTCAAATGCAAGAATTAGAGTAGCAATGCCCCGTCTCTGCTTCTTCATCTTCAGGAGCTACAAAACCAGAATTAGCTTCACATTTCGCCGTGGCCGTTGAAGAATAGTTTTGAAGCAAAAGCTTTTCGGTTTCAATGCTGAAATTTCATTTCTCTAAAACCTTAGAAGTTACTTTGCTCATTATCACTATAACAACCCTCGCAACTTCCCTACTTCCAGCCATTCAATAGAAACCAAGAAGATCAAAAGCTTCTTCTTGCAAATTGCCAAAGGATAAATCGCAAATCGCAATACCTGATAATCTTAGATCTCAAATCGCAAATCTACAGATGACAAAGAAAAGGAGAAAAGCAAAGAAAAAGAAATCTAAGAAATCACATGGGAGAAGTTGGTTTGGTGGTCACTCTCATGGCGATCCAAGGCAAAAACGGATGTTCTCGAGCGCACAGATCACGACAACAATAACAGCGACCATGGCGAGAACAAGCAACACCTACACCATGAACAAAGCTGCACCGGCACCACGAACCCTGCAAATCACCCTCCCAATCCCTCGAATTGTCCCTTAGTAACCACTGCCCTTTTTCTCAACCTACAACTGCAATGATGCTCTTCTTGGCTATCACTACAAATCATTTCAGCACTTAGCACTCAGATCTGAACATGATTTGGTTTCTTCTTCTTCGTTTACAGTATTGAACCCTACCAATCACCTTCCCAATCCTTTGGTCTGTGCCCTAGGTAACCACCGCCCTTTTTCTCAACCTGCAACTCTGATGACGCTCTTCCCGGCAATCACTACAAATCAAATCTGAACACGATCCAGATAGATTAGAGAAGAAGAAGTAGTAGCAGTAGTAGAATAGAGAGAATGCAACGCTTCTTGCACGCCACTACTTTGTTTCTTCATGCTTGTCAGACTACTCTATTCTACTGCTTACAGTCACAGCTGCTCATAATCATAGTTGCTCGTCGTCGCAACTATTCATAGTCATAGCTGCTCACCATCACAACTACTTGCCAGACTGCTATTGTTGCTATTCGTCGATCGCCACTACTCAACCTGCAGAGATGTTCACCGAAAAAACAAGACACTAGTTTTTTTTTTGTTAATCTTCTATTTGTTAGTACTACAAATATGTTCACCGAAAAAACCATTGTATACCAATGGTTATTGTGATATTAAGGGATTATACATTATTGTATACCATTTTAAAGATTATAAACATTATATCCTTTTTTATATCATTGGTATATCGATGTCATACCATTGTTATAGGTTTAGTACACCTAATTTTTATTGTATACCAATAATATATCAATGTTATAGTGACATTATACCAATATATATAATTAGTATATTTAATTTTTTTCATTGTATACCAATAATATATAGACATTTATTGTAAAATAATGTATAGTTTATTATATATTAATAACATACTGATGTTATACCAATAATGTACATTCAATATACCTAATTTCAGTTTTTCATAAAAATTTTGCTCAAAAACGAATTCTGGTAATTTTGTTATTAAGTTTATTATTTTTGTATAAAAATAAAAATAATGGTATTTATGTAACTATTTTTGTTTTCTTGTATAAAAATATATTTTAAAAAATAAAATAAGGCCAATCATACAAGGCTTTTTGCAAACCCAAATAAACTCGATTGAGATAAAACTTGACAGACCCTCCTATTTGGTTACGGTGCATGTCCAGACATGACCATTACACTTTGCCACTTAAAATATATGTTAACTTATTTGTGCTCACTAATTACTACTACTTTCCCCAAATTTCTTTAATTTTATGACCAAAAAGGATCTTTGCATACTTACAATTGGTGTGCTTTGTTGGGGTTTTTTGCTGATTATCCTAAAAAATGAAAATTAATTTAAAACTATCTAATTTGTTAAAGTTATACCAGATATACCCACTTTGCTACAGTAAATGGCCAGGTGCAAAATAATTTTTTTATTTTGTTATTAAAATTCATGTAATCTTTATGCAAGACGCTGGAGCCCCCTATTGCACTAAAAACGTCTTTTGTAAAGACATTTTCAGTTCAGTGTACATGGAGCTGGCAGTTTTGGGGATAGAAAACCATGTATGTAATGCATTTGAACAACGTTTTCAGTTTACATAAAAAAACATCTTTATAAAAGACATTTTCTATTTGCACTAAAAATGTCTTTTGCAAAGACGTTATCTATTTGTACTGAAAACATCTTTGCAAAAGAAGTTTTCAGTTCAGTGTACCCAAGCTACAACATTCAAACCCTTGAAATAATGATAATAATAACAACAATCATAGCTTCTTGAACTATATTTTATAGAATCACACATACAGACACATGCCATTTTTAAGAAGCTAATAAGCTGCCTTATGCCAAAGAATGAATTTTTCAAGAGTTCTTCCTATAACAAACTAGTTGTCAAAACCAATATCAGTTAATGGCGGCAGCGCTTTTGATTAGATAGGATAAGATAATGATCCAGTCAGGGTATATGGAATATTTGCAAGAGGCCCTTGTCTAGCTGCAAGATCATCGATGTCCTTGACGATATTAAACATAGCCTCTGGTTGTGCTAATTTTAGTATATTTTTTGAAATTTTTTTGAGTTCCCTAGCTATGGACCTCTTGTTGAAGTCATTTCCATTCTATTTTCTTCTTTCACTTGACTTTGCGCTCATCATCTTTGCTTATGGTCACATGTTTCTCCATTTTGGAATGGAAAAACAAACAACATTATTCTTGTATATCAACAATGAAAGTGTTGAAACTGCTCCACTCATAATTTGAGGAGGTGCTCCAGAAAGACAGCCTATTATATGGAAAAAGTGCAAAATTGAAATAAATAAAACTGATGAGAATAAATTCAATTAAGAGTGGATAACATGACACAAAAAACAGAAAAATATTAGACCCATCATGAATTTAATAGTCAATTTTTGCTGGGAAATAATATTGAATAATTTCATTTCTAAAAATGGAGTTTGGCAATTCAAAATCATTATACATTACATAAATAATATATGCCATACCTAGCAAAGAAAAGATCAATAAACATGTTCTTTGATTTATAATTTTGTTATTCATGTAATTAAGTCCTAAATAAAATTTAAGAACAGGCTCATTTTTTATATCTCCTCAAATTAACCTTCCTCAATTTGGAAAATAACTTGAATGGTTAAAAGATTGAACAGACCCAGGACAATTATTCCTCTCCTGTAGCTCCTTTGACTTGGAAATAATATTGAATAATTTCATTTCTAGAAATGAATTTCTTGCTGAACTCATTTTAAAATGTGTGTACATCTAAAACTTTAGTTCAAGTTTAATGCTAGCTAATGTCAAATAATATGCCAATAATTTTTGTTCACAAGTAACTACAATCAGGATGTGGATGTATTAACAATGCTTACGCACATCAAGATTTTGTTCACCATTAGGCTAATCTGTATTATATATTTCTTTTTGCTTTCACATGCTTTGAGTTTTGATTTCTTTGTCCACTTTTCAAGTTTGTTTGATGTTTTCTTTTTCATTTATATGTGAGATTATGAGATAAAGCAACTAACAGATACAAATAAAATAGAAAAGGGAAGAAGAACAAGAAAAATCACTTTTTTGACACAATTAGCTATCTCTTCCTTTTGTAGAACAAAAACATCTATAGACAATTGCATCAGAGTCCTACTGGAACTAGGTTTAGAGAGTTCTTAGGACAAACGACTAGAACTAGAATCCTACTAAAATAAACAATTAAGGTCCATTGTATTTAAGTAACTGAATTTCTATATTCAACAACTTAAAACTCTATCTACTATTAATGCCTATCATTCTTTTTGGTTTGAAGAACTCATTGCTGGTATTTAAAAATAATTAGTGTCTTTCTTGAAGCTATCTATATATTTTAAGTGTTGCCCACTGAATTTCATACTTGCACCATTCCAACTTTGCATGGTTAAACAATGTAATGACTGAAATGCTCAAACATATTTTGCAATCAGCATATAAGGCCTCTAATTCCTACAATCCTAAAGGATACTAATCTTTGTGAAACAGGATGAGATGGATGAGACTGTGATGAAGCAAATTGAGGAAGCAAGGGAAGCATATGTCGTCGTTGTTGCCATTGCTAAAGAAAACCAAGATGAACAATCACCAGCCTTGGCAGCTGAAGCCAGGCTGCGACTTCAATATGTTCTTAACCATGAGTTCTGATGATGAGATTCATGGTTTTTATTTGCAAATAAAAGGGCTTTCTCCTCCTTGAAATAGTTTGCGCACTTATTGTATGACAATATTGGCAATACCATCCTAAAATACTATGGACAAGAACACTAATTTAGAAAAAGTTATATCTAAACTTTGCCTTGTCTCATTCTTTTCATTACTCATGTATCATTATCAACTAAAAAGCCCATATAGGCACACCCAAATTCAGATATTTTTGTTTGTAGATGCAGTCATGAAGTTTTGGTATTGCGGTCTTTCGATTTAGATCTATCTATTCATAAGAGTAGTTCTCCTAGAAGAGGATTTTCTTTCTTTTTGGGCAGATGTTTTGACCATATAATCTAAGAAATAGACACAAAAATGGGAAAAATGCGTGGTGAAAATGCTTGTACGTTTGTAATTACCACAGCTTTAGCATGGAAAAAGTAGAAGATTTGCACACACAAAGAACAGAACATCTGCCCATGAATTGGAAAAAAATAAAACTTAACATTTTAGCCCATCATTTATGCACCATGTTCAACAGAATGCAAGAAAAAATAAAACTTAGCATTTACATCAGTTGGTCGAAAACAGGAAAGCATGTTCTTTAGCTTTGCCCATGAAAGCTAATCGAAGCAAAAACAAGCAATGAAGGTTACCTTTCATTTCACTACTCCTCTTTAGCATTTTTTACTGTTTAGGGCACCCAAAATCATGCACAGAAGGGTTTTTTGGTGATGATTCACGCCGGAGACAACTCATTGGAGGAAAACACTGTCAAGGTGGCAATCGATGTCACACAATCAACGTTCTTCTTTTTTACTGTTACACAGTAAAAAAACCAGGCTACACTTTTTACCGTTACCGCAGTAAAAATGCAGATGATGGGCATTTGTTTTTTTTTATATATAGCTACGCAGAAAACGTCTTTACCAAAGACGCTTTCTAAGCAGTCAGAAAAGCGTCTTTTGTAAAGATGCTTTCATTCTGTTTCAAGAAGAAAGCATCTTTATAATAAACACTTTCATGCTTTCATTGAAAGTGTCTTTTGTATAGACGCTTTCATTCTATATCACGAAAGCATCTTTACAAAAGACACTTTCCTTATGACCATTTTTCCAATGGTCTTTCTCCCTTACATGGCAAATAAATAAAATTGCAATTTATCTATTTTTCACGTGTACATCTACGTGCACAGTTGTTGTAGCATTATATATTTTTAATTAATTTTAATTATTTTAGATGAAACACCACGACTCTCAATTAGACCTCCTGTCACGTATTATCTCACGTGTGGATCGTTGTCCGTTAAGAATCGGAATGCTACTCAAAATTTCTCTTCTGTCAAAATCTTTTTCTTCAAATTCACGTTTTGATAAATAGTCCTCATAGAGATACATTTCTCATAAAACAAGAGATCAAAATCATTTTCCATTTTGTTCACCAGTTTTCAATAGTTAGATAAAATAAATTTAAATCAAAATTTATAATTCATAAATCATAAGTCATTAATCGTAGATCATAAATCATGCAACGGAAATTCGAAACCAAAGTAACTACATATAAAATGGTGAAATTAAATTCAAAGGAAAATCATATATGTGGTTTTGTTCAATTAAATAAATAAAATACAATCTCTAAAGCCTCCTATCCCGGACGACCTCCCCCATGAGGTGTCCAACCAAAAGTGCGAGTCTTATGACATAGATTGTTGTGCACTACGTCCAAGTGTTCTTGAAAAATGAAATGAGAGTGAGCTCGAAAGCTTAGTGAATCACTCCTACACATCACACGCACTATATAGATCAAAACCCAAAACATTACAAGCACTTTCACACATTAGGCGTTTCAAACATTCATTTGGTTTTGGTCGGAGTCTAAGACAGGAAGAGGGTTGAGATGCCTCTCGGTATTCCCCATGATCCAATCTAATTGTAATCGCAGAAAGTCTCAAGTACCATCTAAAATTAGTCATATCTCAGTATCACAGTCTAAGAGAGAGTACTTACCGCAGCTCATAGTGTCTCCCAAAGACTTCGAGCTATTGCAGGCAGCTCAAGGTTGGGAATACCTACGATCTGCCTTATACCTCGTCAATCTCAAGTAGTGGCATATAGGAGATATCACCTCGATCCGCTTTAGGTTTATCAATCGCACCGATACGTGGATTCTTAATAATCCATCATCTTATTTTAGTTTTACAAACAAGCATCAATCATATCAAACGTTTTCACAATCCAATAGAAAATAAATCTAATTATGCATGCATGTTAAAATGATAAGGCATATGAGTAAATAATGAATTCTAAGTGCATGTTTTCCTATTCATGCATGTAATACATAAATAAATCTAAATGCATGGTTTTCTATTCAATCATGAAATAATTATGCGTGAATAGAAATAATCCATCATTCATCACACTCATTCAAACACACCAAACAATTTCAATCAATGTTATAATAAAATTCTAGTAACCTATAACTATTCAAACAA
The DNA here is from genome assembly GCA_030144865.1 of Tinospora cordifolia. NCBI lineage: Eukaryota > Viridiplantae > Streptophyta > Magnoliopsida > Ranunculales > Menispermaceae > Tinospora > Tinospora cordifolia. Next base: position 10,074 of record JAJIYU010015598.1, read on the forward strand.
ATGTTTCAAATTTTAAATCTATATAATACGTACGAGTAAGAAAATCACGCCCTCTTGATTCCGCAGATCTTCTGGGCTCCCTTGCTTTCCTTCGAGACGTTCATTATTGTAAATTGTAAAATTTATAATTCAACAATTAATGAGATTCTCTAAGTTCCTAATTCACATTTAATCTTATTCAAAATATTTTTAAACTTAAAAAAATTTTAAATTAATTATGTAGTTTAGATATAAGTTTCAACTAATTTAGGATTATTCCTAAATTCAAGAATTTTATATATTCTAATTAAAATAATTTTTAAGGCCTCTGAACTTCATTAATTTGAAAATAAAAACTTTTGTAATTAATTTCCAAGATTATAAGACTTATTAAAAATGTCGAACAAATAATTTAAAAATGTCAAGACTTGAATTTGGGTTCCAAAAATAATTCTCTTATGTTCCATAATTCTCATTCTAAATAAAACAAAGTTTCTATCTCACTTGAAAATCTCAACAATTTTAAATAATCTATTTTTATCGTAATTAAATTAGTTACGAACAAAATAAGACTGTTGAATATTATAAATTTAGTTTCACTATTTAAAATTCACTATTTTTCTATAATAGATTTAAAGCTAGTATATAAAATTTTGTCTCTAATTTATTTAAGACTTTATTAGTGAAATTCTTTTATTTAGATTTCTACAATTAGTAAACTTCATTTTCAAAATTTTTAAACATTTAAAATAAATTAGAAAGTTTTAATATTTATTTATTTATTTATTTTTCTAAACTAATTCTAATTTAAGATCATAAAATTCAAATAAATAAAAAATAAGATAAATTAATTTGTGTAGCTTTGTCTGCCTTCATCACCAACGACACCCCACGACGAAGCCCCTTTGTTGCACATCGCTCTTTGCGCAGATCCCCTTTTCTTCCTCGCACGTACATTGCAGCAACACTTCATTCTTTATGTTCCTGCTCTAGTCCAAACACACATCAAAACCCCCATCAAAATCAAACAGATTTTGTTCTTCATTTTTTTTTCTCAACGAAAAGATTCTGAAATTTCACCCCACACACCAAGATTTAAATTAGAAATTTAACCCAAAATTTAGTGCATCAATTCCCCTGTTTTTCACTACTGAAAACCAGAAATTGAACCAAAAAATTTCAGCTGCTTGCTTATTTATTCTTGTTGAATGCACAATCCAAATGCAAAACCGAAATCAGATTGCTCTTCTATTTTCCTCTTCGCCTGAATGTAGCAATCGTTCTCCTTTCACGCAGCAGCAGCAGCAACGTTCATCGTTGCTACACCCTGTTCTTCTTCACTGTTGTAGCAAGGTTTCGTTCATCACGCACCAAAATCGCACCAGATCTACATTCACCCTTCTTTGTTCGTCCAACTGCACCAGCTGAGACCTTTCTTCTTCATTCGCACCAGCTTGAATCAGCAACAAGCGTTGCTTCATAGTTCCTCTTCTTCATCGAATCACACCAACAACTTTAAAGAGATCCAAACCCAAAACTCCTAAATCGTTTCTCAAACCAAAAATCAAGGCCAGCCAACCCTTGTTCATGATTTACACATCTCAACCAGCCCCAAATCTTTGTCTCCCCCGATTTGCCCCAAATTAGATCCCAAACCAGCGCATGTTCTTCATCTTCTTCAATTCGGTCATCATCAACCTAAAAAATTTTGGATTTTCTGTTTGTCGTCCGTCTTACCAGGAACGCCTTCTTCTCCTCCGTCCGACAGCAACAACAACACCCACCTTTCCTGTTTTTTTTTTCTCCCTTGTTCTTCAATACGAAACCAAATCACTCTTTTTTTCTCCCTTGTTCTTCCTCTTTCTCTCTTCTTGCTCGTCCTCCAAAATAGGACAGCGCTGTGTTCTTCTTCATTCTTCTCCTACATTTTTCTTAGTTTCGGATTTTTCCTACATTTTCCCTTTCTTAGCAAAACAGAGCATGCAATTTTTTTAATTTGTTTTTTTTATTTATCAAGAAATTTTTCCCTTTTTTTCTAATCTTAGTTTATAAGCTTTCTTTTTATTTTCTTTCAAAAAAATCTAAAATTTGTTATAAATAATAATAATAATAAAATTAAATGCCTTTGTAACCCCTTTGATATTTAGTGTTATATAACATCTAAATCTCATAATGTCCAAATTAATAAAATTATTTAAATGTCATTATTATGGTTGATGTAACCCTCCATTCTAAAAACTATATAAAGGGGTCTTGTGTCTCATGGAAATCATCAACAAAGAGAACAATTCTCTTTTAGAATTCTTTCTTCTCTCTAGTGTTCTTGAGTTTTCTTCTCCTTCTCTTGAAAGATTATTGAATTTTTCAATTTTTCTAGTTTGATTCTTAATACGTTATCAGCACGAGCTAGCTCTTCAAGATCAACTTTGAAGGCACAAGAGTTTGGAAAGAAAAGGCTTGAAGGTATACTTTGATTTATTTGATTAAATATTTGAGTAGTACATTTTGTTTACACATGTTTGATTATTTATATATA
>JAJIYU010015599.1:0-12584 GCA_030144865.1 Tinospora cordifolia
ATGATAGGTCTCTGAGAGAAGAGTGAAACAAGCCTAAGAACGCATGAAATTGACACTCAAACATCTTGAAATGATCTTGGAAAGTTGCATTATGTAGTGTGTATAGAGTGGCCCATTACATAATAGTGCAGCACACTGCATCAACATCTACATAGTAGTGGGACTCCAATGTGTAGTGCACTACACTAAGAACATCTAGCATGTTTGCTTTTTCTTGTTTCAATTTTAGATGCACGCATTTTGACCCTAAGTTCAGGGATCTAAAAGAGTAATTCTAAAGAATGAGTGAAATATTTATGTACCTTTATAGTTGAATCTAAGTATACACTTTGGTCGGATGAACACACGCCAAAAATCAATAATCACATACATATAAGTGAACCATACATGTGTCAGTCGAATCATAGTGTTCAAAGAAAACTTGTTTGCTACTACAAAAACTAAGGTGGATAAGATTTCTAATTTACATGTTTTTCAATTGTGTTTGCATCCATGTTGCAATATGAAATGTCCTAAGTGGAAATTTAGAACACACTATTGATTATCATACGATAAAATATGGAATGTATCAGCGATGATAAAATTGATGTGTGTACATTGCATGTAATGGAATGCACAAGAGTCCATAATAGTTTTATAATGTGTATATGAGTTATAATTACTTGATACCATCAATACATGAAATGAAATGCACATGAGATGTCAAGGCATATGTATATGTCACCATGCTTGAATGACTACTTGCATGAAATACATGTGTAGATAGCAAATGATCATGCTTAAAATGATTTGGTATGTCATACTTATTAATGATCATTGATTAAATATCATGCATGAATATGCACTACAAGAAAAAAAAAACCTTTTGTAGCTTAGAATAAATGCTATCATAGGTGATAGATAGCACTACTTGGCCCATTGTTACAACAGATGCCCTACTCAGTACCATGAAACTGCCAATGTATATGTACCATCGGTATCTCCTTACATAGAAAATTTCTAAAAATAGACTTTCTAATTCCTTAGCAAGCTCGATCATGCATTTCAAATTTCTGAAAAATAAAAGGAAGGGGTGAGCACATAGCCCAGTGGATCATTCATTATACAACTAAGTTAGTATTTCAAATCAATAGTACCTCCAAACTCACACACTTTCATGCATTAAGTGATTCACACAACTTTTTGGTTATAATTGATGTTAAGACTACAAGGGGGCCTATTCCCTTGATATTCTTATTTTAGATACCCCTCTTTAGGGTAGAAAGACAATTCTTTTGTTACTTTCCATTGGATGTCACATTCTAAGGTATCCCTTAGTTGCGCCCTGCAACCACACACTCCAAGCATGTAATAACAACACCAATAGCATACCTACAGATCACTATAACAGTACATGGCTCTTATCTTCACTTTCTTATGTTTAAGATCACATAATCATAAAAGAAATTTAGAATATAAATTTCAGAATTTTAAACAACCAAGGAAGCAAGAAAACATCATATGGCATGCTTGAAACTTCAAAGCAAACCTAAGCATGAAATCAAAACATGGCATGGTATCATAAATAATTAAAACATAAAAACATGCTAAACTAAAATTAATATATGATCATTCGTGCTAAAACTAAAATAAAACATGCTGAAAATCAAAATTTAAACAAGCATGAACGTGCTTGAAATTTAAAATAGCAAAGTAGAGGTTTAAGAAATCCCTTCACCTCAATACGAGTTTCTTGTTGAATCTGGAAAATGTTCCCCTTATCTACCAATTTCAAAACTTCAAGAACTTTCAACCATCAACAAAAGCACTCAAAACAACTCACTAGAAGACTGAAATTAAAGCTTCTCACTTGTGAATAGAACAGAAGTGAGAAGAGATGTCAAGAAGAAGGCTTAGAACAAGCAAAGAGGAATGTGTCAACTCTTTGCTTTGGGATGAGAAGAATGAGAGCATGAGGGGGTTTATATAGAGTTTCATGAGCATTAGAGGATGGTTTGGGCATGCTCACACTAGGAAACCTTTCGATTTATCCATGGGGACGTTTTGGTATGCATAGATTGAGTGTGCACATGATTTAGAATGTGGGCTGATTTGGTTTTCAATTCCTAGTGTGAACACAAGATAAAAATTTTATTTGATTTCCTATTTATGTGTGAACACAAAAGGGATTTAGAATACTTTACTATTCTTTGTTTAGAAGTTAATCTAGGTGTGATATTGTGAGCAAGGCAACTTTCCAATATGTTTTGGTAATTGATTCCTTTTCTTATGCACACCAAATCAACAAGATTTGACAATCTTCTATTTTGAATTAGAAACTTCTAATCTTGTTCCTAAGGCGTTTAGAAACATTTTTCAGCAGCTTCTATTCTTGGATTAGAAACTTCTAATCTTGTTCCTTAGGTGTTTAGAAACATTTTTCAGCAACTTCTATTCTTGGATTAGAAACTTCTAATCTTGTTCCTTGGGTGTTTAAAAACATTTTTCAACAACTTCTATTCTTAAATTAGAAACTTCTAATTTAGATTATTTGGAATGATTTTGGTGTGTAGAGTATGGTGTATATGATCACATTATGGTACACATGAAATCATTTATTCATGGTTTCTTAATACTGAGTGGGACGTCTCATAGGGGTGGCATACCTTATTATTTTCATGGCACATGGGATCATTTTACATGAACTCAAATAAAGAAAACGTCTCATGGAGCTTAGGGTAGGTGAGTGTACACATGATCATCGTGTTCCACCCATGTGACTTGCATATGCTTGGGGTGGCCATGACTTCATGGGTTAACAAAAACCAAAAAAAAAAAATTAATATCTCCTTCCTTACAAGGAATTATGATTTATAACCTATATTTTTGGAATCACATGAACCTAATGCAAATTTTAAGGTATGGTTTTCCCCAAGATGATTTTCTCTCAAAAACTTTTCTTATTTAAGACCCACTGAGGTTAATAGGCAAATGAAAATCCAAATCTTGGCTAATTGTCCTAATTTTTTGATATGTCATTCATTTTGTTAGTTCATGTCATTTTGTTTTGTTTCAGGTCATTTGGATTTCCTGAATTACCCTAAATGCCAATTCTTTCTAATTTGGACCCCTTGAAGGATGTTGCAAATGAAAAACCCTAATCTTGACCAATTGTTCAAAATTTTGGATATGTTTTTCAATTAATTGGCTCATGTCACCTTACTTCATTTCAAGTTATTTTGGGTCCCTAAGGGTCTCTAAATGATAGTTTTGGAATCTGCTAAATTTATCCCTAAAATAAACCCAGTTTTATTTTGCACCCAAAGTCCGCTAAATTGATGATGAATTTTATTTAATTGAGTACATAGAATTCAGGGTATTACATCGTAAGTAGCATCATTTTGAACGTCAAGATCATACTTTTTCTAGTTTTCTTTTAAGTTCTAAGGCATAAGACCTCAATATATCCTCTAGTATCTGGGTGACTCTCTCAGACTTATTGACTTGATATGTGGATCTGATTGGCAGGAACTAAGCCACTTTAGTGAGATGATCCATATGGAGCTTTCTTCCTAAGTCTTAGGGTGTTCGTAGCATCTAACCTATGGTCAGTATGCTTATCCCATTTATTTACCTCCATCAGGCTTGTGAGCCATTTGACTTGTTTTTTGTTCATCCTTGATCTGATGCAATAGGTTAGATGGCAAGACTTGCTATAGAGATAGGCTTGTCTTTCCTTAAGGGTCACACCCATCCTAAAGTCTTTAATTATTTGGTATATCTGTTTGAGGTTGAACATTTCCCACCCCTAGCTTGGTGGAATTCATTACACGGCAGGCTTTGAGATTGTTACTTCGAGTGACTAATATTTTCTTTCTTGTTCGAATATTTAACGTGGGGCAACAAGAATTCTTAAGGAATTCAACTTCATTAATTGATAATCAGAGGTACAAAACCTTATTCAAAGCCAAAATAAATGCTAACATATAGTGAGTTTTGAGAACTTTCTTCCACTAATTATATTCCAAAAATTAATTTTTTTGCCCTAACATTGGGCTAGTAGGGTTTCTACTGAGGGTATTGATCTTCTTGGGCCTCCACAACGAACATTCTGGCCTGGTTCTGACCATTACCATGATTCTACCCTTGGTTGACATTCTGTTGTTGCTGTCTGCCCTGAGAACGATCATTCTGACCTACTTCTTGAGCGTTTTGTGGCTGAGGAGCCTGAGTATAGTCGGGCAATCCTTAGCAAGATGACCCTTTTGTTTACACACATAGTACAACCCTTGCCTCTTGGCTTGTTCTCTAGACTCGTTCTTGGCTTACCCCTATTTTTGTGGGCCTTAACACCCTTATTCTTTTTCTGTGACCCGTGATCTTTTTCATTAATAGGTCTCTTATTCTTTCCTCTTAACCTTTGTTCTAGGTTGAGTTATTACTCTATGATTAGAGCTCTTTCCAAGACATCCCTATATGTTTTTAAGCCTAAAGTCATAACCACTTTGAGAATCTTAATCTTGAAACCCTAAGTAAACCATTATTAGCCTTCATCCTCTCCTCCCAGATCAATTCCTGAGAGAACTTGGCTAGCTTAGTAAATTTTCTCTCTTACTCAGTCAAGGTGAGATCTCTCTAATTAAGTCTTACAAAGTCTTACTATAGCCTTCTTAGGGTAGCCTCTGGGAAGAACTTGTCATAGAAGATCTCCTTGAGCTATTCCCAGTTCATCTTTTCAACATCGGTGTTTGTTTTATCAAACGTTCGTACTATCATGAATCTAGATTCAGTGTCTAGGTTCTGGATTTGTTCAGTGGCCTAAAGGTTTTTCTTTTAGGTTCTTTTCTTGCATGGGTACAACATTTGGTCTCAAAGCAAATAAATAGTAAAGCATGCATATCACACAATCATACAATCAAGCTAGCATAGCAAGGTTCCAAGCTTCCACCTAAGCCTTCAGGTTCAAGTGTCCCATACCACTCTACCCCTTCTACTTAGGCTTTCACCTAGAACAGAGTCACAGCGAAACAGTTTCACGAATCGCTCAATAACTAAGGTTCCCGAGCCCACTATTGTAGCACCCCGATCCCCAATTGGATATCGCCCTTTGGGAATCAGAATGCTACTGAAAATTTTCTTTCTGTCAAAATCTTTTTCTTCAAAATCAAGTTCATAAATCATTTCCAATGAAATGTTCGAAATTACATTTTGCATAAAATAAAAGATTAACATAATATCACACTAGTTTCATCGGACTTTCACAATTAGATAAAACAAACTAAAATTAGAATTTAGAAATCATAAATCGCTAATCACGAAGTATAATTTACGCAGTTAAATTTCCTCAAAATAAACTTCTATATAAAATAGTAAAATTAAACTCAAGAAAAGCATACATTCAGTTATAAAATAAAAGAAGCGAAATATAAAACAACGATATTAAGCTCAAATGAAAAATATACATTTAGTTCTATTACAATTAAAATAAATAAGTTAGAACCTCTAATCCTCTTATCTCAGATAACCTCCTCCAAGAGGTTTCCAATCCTAGGTGAAGGTCTTCTGACGTAGGTTATAGTACTCTACGTCTATGTGTACCTGAAAAATAAAATGAGAGTGAGCTCGAAAGCCCAGTGGATCATTCTTACACATCACACGCATTATATAGACCAAAATCCAAAACATTATAAATACTTTCAAACATTCATTTAATTTTGGTCGAGTTTGAGACCAGAAGAAGGTTGAGATGCCTCTTGGTATTCCTCGTGATCTAATCTAATCATAGAAAGTCTCGAGTACCATCTAAAATTAGTCATGTCACAAATCTTGATATCACAACATAAGAGAGTGTACTTACTGTAGCTCATACCATCTCCCAAAGACTTCGAGCTGTCACAGGCAGCTCATGGTTGGGAATACCTACGATCCGCCTTGTAGCTAGCCAATCTCAAGCGGTGGTATCTAGGAGATACCACCTCGATCCGCTTCAGGCTCGTCGATCGCACCGGTACATGGATTCTTAATAATCCTTTGTTTATTTTAGTTTTACAATCGAATTCAATCACTCCAAGCATCACATAATACAATAGAAAATTAATCAAATAATGCATGTTATTGAAAATGACAGTTTACATGAATAAATAATGAAATCTAAGTGCATGTTTTCTAAACAATTTCAATCAATTTCCTAATAAAGTTCTAATAACCTAGAACTATTCAAACCAATGCTTTGAATTTTAAATCCATATAGTATGTATAAGCAAGAAAATCACGCCCACCTGATTCCGCCGATCTTAAAGACCACCTTGCTTTCTTTCGAGCTATTCTGTACTCTAAGATTATAAAAATCTAAAATTTAACAATCAATGAAAATTTTTAAGCTTCTAACTCATATTTAATTTCGTCCAAAAATACTCTTAAACTTAATTAATTTTTAAATTAATTATAAAGGTTAAATAGTAATTTTAACTAATTTTATTTCGATCAAAATAGTTTCTATAGCTGAAATGAAAATCATTTTTAATTTATTTCTAAATCTTCAGTGCTTATTTAGTTTAGCTTAAAAATATCTCTAAGCTTATCTTAGAAAAATAATACTTCTACTAATTTAAACGTCTAATCTAAAAATATAAATTCTCATAATTATTTTTTAAGCTTCTATGATTTATTCATTTCTAAATAAATTTTATTTAGATTAGAACTAATAATTTAAAAATGCTAAAACTTAATTTTGGATTCTAAAAATAATTAACTTATGTTTAATAAATCTTATTTCACTTAAAATAAGATTTTAATATCTAATATTTAAACTAAGTTTTGAATTTTTATTTGAATAAAAAGAATTCTAATATTTATTATTTACATCTAGCTTTTAAATAAAATTTGATTTCTAATATTCGAAACTCCAAATTTCCCAAACTTTATATTCTAATCATCTATCAAAATTCACAAGCATTCAAATTAACATTTTTACTAAAATATTCAATAAAGTTTTAAATTTCTAATTTTTTTACTACTAAGGTTTAAATTTTCTGATTTAATTCTTCGCATCTAAAATCATCTAAAAATAAATTTCATACTAAAACTTAAAAATCTATAATATACTTCTCTTTGGCTTATTTGCGAGAACGACACCAATGATGATAACAACTACGGCTCTCCCTCACGCACACACAATGGCAACATGACAGCAACAAACACACAAAAATCTCATTTTTGATTTTCTTGTTCAGCCATCAAAACCCCAAACCAACTAAAACCCAATTTTTCTTTCTTCTTTTGGTTTGTGAATTTCACACAACAGCAAGAAAAATTCATTTTTTTTCATCCTTCTCCTATTCATTCTTCAATCACATAAACCAGGTTTGAAATGATTTTCATGCCCAACCAATAACCGCAACTGATTTGGTTCTTCATTCATCATCTTCAAATCACATTCAATCGCAAAAACCCCAGTATCACAAATCACGGTCATCAACCTAAAATTTTCAGATCTAAAATTTATCAGATTTGAAATTTTAGATCAAATTTTCCCTTTCATTTCCTCTATTCTTCATGCCCTAATTTTTAGATCACACACGCACACAAGTTGGATTTGTTTTTGTTCATCCAAATTAGATTGCACAACCAGAAAATTCCTTTTTCTGGTTTTTTTTTGGTTCTTCATTTTAGCCTCCCTTTCGTCTTCATCACGACATGCAGCAACAATAGCACTTGCAGCAACCAATTGCTTCTTTCCTTCATTCTTCCTCTTTCATTTGTTCTTCATTCTTGTGCTTCATTTTACTCTTCTTTGCATAGGAATCAGACAACAACAACCCTCTTTTTCATTCCTCTTCTCCACGCATCAATGCACACAAAACTGGTTTTGTGCTTCGTTCTTCTTTTCCATTCACAAATCACAACAACCCTCACCTTAGTTCTCTTCTTCATCTTGCAGCAGCAGCAGCAGTTCCTCTTCTTCGTTGTGATAGACCAACAACAGCTTGCTAGTTTTTCTTCTTCACTTCACCCTTTCCACGACCAGCCTAGCAACCAAATGAAATCAGATCCTGATTTCATCCTAACACACCAATGAAAAACCCAAATCCAAATTCTTCTCTACTGCCCTTCAACCAAAAAAAAAATTAGATTTTGTTGCTCTTCATTTTCAGTTCGTGAATCACCGCCAAATCAGATTTTCTGGTTTGTTTTTCACTTTTTTTGGTTGAGCACCAATTTTTCTAAAATTTTTTGGGTTTTTTGGCTTAGTTTCTAAGCTTCCATCTTTTGTTCAAAAATCTAAATTTTGGATATGCACTACAAGAAATTGATGATACAACAACGTCAATTCGACAACAAGCATCAATGACTGTTGTAAAAGAAGGCATACAACAACGTTCATAAAATGACTGTTGTCAAATCGCTTATGTAAAAGTTGTCAAATCGCTTATGTAAAAGGTGTACAACAACGTTCACCATGGGAACGTTGCTGAAAAGGCCATTACAACAAGCAGATGAATGTTGTTCTATGTTATTACAACAATTGTAGTTGTTTGTTGTTGAATGACACATTCTACAACATTCGTTAGTTGACTGTTGTTAAAAGAACATAAGTTATTATAACATTCATTCGTGAACGTTGTCTATAGCCATCTATAACAATGTTTATTCGACCGTTGTGAATGTATTACGTTATATACATACGTTATTCATATATATGTTATACTTATATAATACCACTAATGCGTGAATAATGGTATAACTCGTGAATGGTGGTATAATGTAGGCATGTAAATCGAATAATGTATGTATAAAGAGGTAGGGATAGCGATAGAATAAATAATAGTATAACCCATGAATAGTGATATAATATAGGTATAACGCTAGAATGATGCACGTATAAAAATATAGGGATATCCATCGAATATTGCGTGAATAATATATATGGTATATATAACACATGAAATGTGGTATAATGTAGGAATAAATATTGAGTAATACACATATAAAAATCTAGTGATAACAATCGAATAAGTAATTTGTGAATAATGGTAGATATATATAATGAGTAAAATGTAGTATAATGTAGGGATAAATATCGAATAATGCGTGTATAAAAATTTAGCGATAACAATCGAATAATGGGTGAATAATGGTATAAATAACCCGTGAAATGTTGTATCATGTAGGGATAAAGATCGAACAATGTCTGTATAAAAATCTAGCGATAACGATCAAATAATGCGTGAATAATTGTATATATAACCAATGAAATGTGGTATAATGTAGGGATAAAAATTAAATAATGTCCGTATAAATATATAGCGATAACAATCGAATAATGCACATATAAAAATTGTTCTATTGGTCAATATATCTTACGATTTTATATGCGCGCATTATTCGTTTAGCCCCACATTATTATGAAATTATTGTCACATTATACCACTATTCAGACGCATTATACATGAATTATTCATTTGTTATACTTGCATTAGTCAATCATAAATAAGGTATAGATATATATGCACGCATTATTCGTTTGTCCACGCATTATTAAGAAATTATTATCATATTATACCGCTATTCAGATGCATTATACATGAATTCAACGTTTGTTATAGTTGCATTAGTTAGTCATAAATAAGGTACATATTTTATGTGTGTACATATATATATATGTGTGTGTGTGTGTGTGTGTGCGCGCGCATTATTTGTTTATCCCCACATTATTATAAAATTATTCTCACATTATACAGTTATTGACGCACATTATACATAAATTATTCTTTTGTTATACATGCATTATTCAGTCAAAATTAAAGTACATATATTTTAGATATATATATGTGCGCATTATTCGTATCACTTAAGAATAAAAAATTTCATAGTGCCAAACATATATATAATCCATCAAAAAGTATAATTATTATTTACATTATTTATCATTATTAATCCTAATAACAAAAATAAAAAGTTCTATTAGCAAGAATTCTTCTTGAAGGATCATCACATCTCATCTTGATACTCAATCCAAGCATATAAACTCAAGTTCTCCATTGTTCCAATCTTTATATATACCTACATCAAATAAATGAACTTAAGTAGATTAATTTTTTTTTAAAAAAATAAGAATAAGAGCTAAAAAGCAATTGTAACAATTAAAGCAACTCAATATATATCTACATAAAAAAAAATTAAAATTAATTATATTAGTTTAAAACAAATAAAATAAGAATAAGAGCTAAAGTATTACACTGTACTTTTCCTTAAGGTTAGCCTATTAGCTCAAGAATTGCGTTGTACTTTCCCTCCCATGGACAAGATAACATTAATCTTGTCAATATTTATGCATGATATAGAAATAACATGGTGTATATATATATATATGTATGTATGTAGAAATTGTCAATAGAAGATTTTTTTCCAGCATCTACAAAGGTCAACAGCTCATAAAAGGACCCAATTTTGGCATTTTCCTTATCCATTCTCCAAAAATGCCCTCGAATTACCAAGGATTGACTACAAATTCAGGCAGAAGAAAATCACCTTGGGAAATTCCAAGAAAGTTATAGATCCAAGGATCCATCCATTCAATGGGGATGCTTTAAGACACATGATGTTTGTACATGGAATAATTAAACTAGTAAAATAAGTCGAAACCATTAAAAACATAAACTAACCTAGAAAAATCAAATGCCAGATACAAGCTTGTATGTTGTAAGAAAAAAAATATTGCAGTATCTAAAGCATTGAACTAACCATCAACTTATTTCATTTATGATTTTACTCCAATTTGGGGAAGCACATGAAGACAAGATATGGTTAAGGTTATAGAAAAATTTTAAACCTTGCAAATCATAGATTTCTTGCTCTAATCTTTTCTTCTTGTCATCAAGTGCTGTCAATTGCTTTCCATGATTTCCAATTAGTATAGCAACTGTCAGTCATCCATCCTTCATGCTCTAGTAGATCACGAAAGTATTTGTTCATGCATCTCTTATGGTACTTTTTGAATTTTTGCTCACTATGGTACTTTCGGAAGCATTCAAGATATAACTATTGTTGGATAGATTGCAGCAACAAGCACGTGATGCATCAAGATATGTATCTATATGCCATTCTACCTTCCCATCATGCATTATTGACTCAAGTAAGGCGTGCATTTTTTTTAGAGAAAAATCGATGATGTAAGTGACTGCAAACTGCTTTACATTGAAATGTTATTATGCTTAAATACAAATAATATGTACAGTGTGTATGATTCGCACTAATTAATACAAAAAATTAGGGAAATTTTATTAAATGAATGATTTGGGATATTTGATTAAACTATGAGTAGCATGTTTAACTGCACTTATTATTTATGTATTCTTTGCAAAATATAGTTTAAGCATGCCAATTAAATAATTAACATACATTTTGTAAAGAATACATAAATAATCAATGCGGTTAAACATGCGAATCATAGTTTAACTAAATATCCCAAATCATTCATTCAATAAAATTTCCCTAATTTTTTGTATTAACTAGGGCGAATCATACTCACATGTACATATTATTCATATTTAAGCATAATGACATTTCAATGTAAAACAGTTGCAGTCACTGGCATCACCGATTTTCCTCTCAAAAAAATGCATGTCTTGTTGGAGTCAATAATGTATGATGGGAAGGTAGAATGACATATATAGATACATATTATATAATTTCAGGAAACATAGTGCTTTTGATGCATCATGTGCTTGTTGCTGCAATATATCCAGCACCCAACCTTGATTGAGTGTCTATCTTCAAGTTTAACAATATATTGATATTTCTGCATGTGTATAATATCAGAATAACATGTTAATAGTGTATAATAACAAAATAAAAAGTTCTATATAATGCGAGAACAATATCTTAGTTCAAAGAAAGTTGAACATAACACACAACCATTCACTATCATTTTAAACGAATACGAATACAAGATTCAGAATAGTGTGATGTACCTGGTTCTTAGCATTTACAGTCGTCTTGTTGGGAGAGCATGAACACTCGTTCTTCATTGTAACAGTGGAAATCACAAGTAAATGAATAACTGAATCGAAAATGAAACGAAGAAGACAGAGAGATTAAGGCATAAAAATGGACTAAAACTGAATCGAAAAACTAAATCGCAAGTGTGTGTGTGTGTGTGTATATATATATATATAATATGTACGATATTTCAGAATGAATAATTCGAGTATAACAGCAGATAATACATGTATAATATTTGAATAGCGGAAAAAAATGCGTGAATAGTGGTATAATGCGAGAATAATATCTGAATAATTTAAGTATAAAAACTGTTCAGTTGTTTGGAAAAAACAGTCAGAAAACGAATAATGCTGGCATATATATCTATAATACATGCTTTAATTTTGACTGAATAATGCCGGTATAACAAAAAAATAATTCATGTATAATGTGCATGAATAGTAGTATAATGTGAGACTAATTTCATAATAATGCATGTGTTATATAATAAATTATATACGCATGATAAGAACTTATATATGTTAAATTATGTAACACCCAAGAATTATGTTTGAATTTCAAATAAAATAAATTAATGTGACATACAGATTATATATATATAT
>JAJIYU010015600.1:0-12597 GCA_030144865.1 Tinospora cordifolia
TAGGTAGTATGATTGAGGCTTAACAGTGTCTTGGCAAGCTCGGCTTGCGAGCGGGTTTGTTGGGACACTGTGCCGGTCGGTTCGCCCTTCATCCTAGGGAAGGGGTCCCGATACTAGATCATTCATATCAAATTCCAAATAAAGGGTTTTCCCAAAATTTGAATTTCTCATTTCACTGCATCAGCATACAAAACTACATTCATTTCCTTCCAAATTCAAAATAAAACATATTTAAAACTAGTCATTACTTCAAAATATGATCGGATCGAGTTTTATTACTTATCAAAGGATTTGCACCTTCGAAAACCTTCCAAATAGGTAAAATTCCTCTGGATCTGTCAAAAACTGCAAATGAACAGTCAAAACTTCCAAAATTTAGTCTAGAATCATTAATTCATCTATTTAAAACGAAGATCTGAGCTCATTTCGCTCCAGATCATTTCGTGCGTAAAAAAGATAAACTAAATCACGATCTATTTTGTAGTTTTGATGTTGTTATCCTATGAAAATTGATTTGAACAAGTTTAAGGCTCTAGAGTCTCATCTTAGATGCTATAATTGTTCTAGATCTGACCTGGATCGTTTTGACTGTCTCCAGACAAAAATCGGATCTCTGGTGACCTAAAAACGATAACCTCAAAAATTAGATTATTTCTACGATTTTGATCTATTCTGGTTCTTTCGGTTCTGTGTTTTGCAATTAAATAGGAATAGTAACCGCATGAAAAGTGCCCGCAGATGAACAGTACCACTATTCATAGAGGAAATTTTTGTCCAGTTCCCCCTTTTTTCCAAAATTAGTTCAATAAACCCCCATAAGTATCTTTTTTGTTTTCTGATTTTTTTTCCTACTTGAACTAACGTGATTTATTTTATTTCTTTAATAAATATTATAATAAACATTTAAATCTAGTTTTCGGACATTTTTATATTTATTTAGTATTTTTTAAAATTTATTTTTTTATTTCCAAACTTTAGGTTATACGCATATCTATTTAAAAATCATGTTTTTGAACATTTTCATATTTATTTAATATTATTTATTTATTTTTATTCATTTTCGATGTGTACACCTTAAAATTTTAGGGTGATTGCACCCTTCTGGTTGCACACAAAATAAAGCCCTTGCTTCTTTGCTTGTTCCCTTGACTCGTTCTTGGCCTACCCCTGTTTCGGTGGGGCCTTACCACTCTTATTCTTTTTTGTGACCTGTGATCTTTTTCATTCGCAGGCCTCTTATTCTTTCTTCTCAACCTTTATTCCAAGTTGTGTTCTTGCTCTAGGATCAGAGTTCTTTCCAAGACATCCCTATATGCCTATAAGGCTAAGGTCATAACCATTTTGCGAATCTCAATCTTGAGACCCTGAATAAACCTATTAGCCTTCATCCTTTCCTGCCAGATATGTTCATGAGAGAACTTGGTTAGCTTAGTAAATTTCCTCTCATACTCAGTTAAGGTGAGTTCTCTATGATTGAGTCTTACAAAGTCTTCCTGTAGCTTTCTTAGGGTAGCCTCAGGAAAGAACTTGTCATAGAAAATTTCCTTGAATTCTTCCCAATTCATCTTCTCAATGTCTGCGTCGAAGTCCAATCTCATCATACTCCACCAACTCTTGGCTGGTCCCTTGAAGTGGTGTGTGGCCAATGCTACTCTTCGTGAACCCGTTAGTATTCGTTTCATCAAACATTCGTACTATCATGACTCTAGATTTATGTTTCTAGGTTCTCGATTATTCAGTGGCTTAAAAGTTTTTTCTTCTAGGTTCTTTCTATGCATGGGTACATGATTTCGGTCTCAAAGTAAGTAAATAGCAAAGCACGCATATTATATAATCATACAATCAAGCTAGCACATCAAGGCTCTACCCCTTCCACTTAGCCTTTCACTTATAACAGAGCCGCACCCAAACAATTTTGCAAATTGCTTGATAACTAAGGTTATTGAGCCCTTTATATTCTATCGTCCCATACTAGTGAACATAGAAAAACCTATTTTGCTAGAGTTACCGATCATTTACCACACAGTCCATCATTCTTTGAGTCTAGACTTCCTCCATAACCCCAAAATCCTATGAATCCCATACTACATAGAAACTGAAAGATATAGAACCTTCCCGGTCTCGTGTCCTGATCAAACAATTTTTTGTTTTCACACAAGTTTTTGTCTCTAGCCAATGTCCTAAAGATTTATGTTTTTGATCCACTATGTCACCCATGGCTACACCACGTTTCTACCTAGGGTCTTTCCTTTAGACCAAGGGTTCAATCTAGTTGACTTACAACCTCTGTCTAGTCAAGATACCACCTTTAGCATCTTTTTCAACTTCTAATCAGTTTCTTGCCCTAATTTTTCACCTTCTAATTTTCTTTATATAGAAAGTAAGGGTGTTCTTCAACTTAAACCACTCATATAAGTTGGTGGGATAACCTCAAGATCGGGCGGTGAGATCGAAGTCTACTTAGCAACCGTGCTTTCTAGGGTGGGATAACCTACCTTCCTTTCAATGTTTAGCTTTACCCGGACAACGCTTACCCACTATCAGCTCAACTTGTAGTCTTTGTGTCCAAACAAAACATTTCAAAAACATATATTTCCTTTTTTAAAACACTTTCTAATATGTTTTTCAATTTCAAAAATAGAAGGTAGGGCATTCAAGATTCAATTCAATTCAAAGTGAACTCTAATTTGAGTTTCTAATTCTAGTCAAATAGCTACTGATTGAGCTTTTAATTCTTGCCCAAGGCATTCAAGATTTGATTTGATTCAAAGTGAAACCCTAATTTGAGTTTCTAATTCCAGTCAAATAGCCACTGATTGACTTTCTAATTCTAACCCAAGGCACTTCAAGCCTAGGCTTTGATACTACTTTTGTAACACCCGAAATCCCAAGAGATAAGTTTGAGCTTAACCACAAGATGGATTGGGTCCTATGTTACATTTACAAGACTTACATCTCAATTCCTTTATTCTAACACTTATTGAAATACTCTTAAATACACCTCGATTGAGTTTAAAATTCAACAAGATAATACAAGTAATAAAGAAATACTTCAAACTCTTTATTTATAAGATAATGAAATACATTGTTGAATCCATATAATCAAAAGAAAGAGTACATCACTCTAAAATTCAAAACAAAAATTTAGCGAAAGTCTTTATTCAAAATTTGGGCAATATGCGCTTACATAGAAACTTTCTAAAAGTAGACTTTTTAATTCCTTAGCAAGCTTGATCATGCATTTCAAATTCTCAAAAAATAAAAGAAAGGGGTGAGCACATAGCCTAGTTGATCATTCATTAAATAACTAAGTTATTATTTCAAATCAATAGCACATCCAAATTCAAACATTTTCATGCATTAAGTGATTTACATAACTTTTTGGTTGTAGTTGATGTTAAGACTAAACGAGGTTCTATTCCTTTGATGTTCTTAATTTAGATAGCCCTTTTTAGGGTGGAAAGACATTTCTTTGTCACTTTTCATTGCATGTCACATACCAAGTATCTCTTAGTTTCACCATACAACCACACACTCTAAGCACGTGTTAAGAACACCCATAGCACCCATACGAGTCACTATGACAATATGTGGTTCTTATCTTCACTTTCTTATGTTTAAGATCACATAATCATGAAAGAAATTTAGAATATAAATTTTAGAATTTTAAACAACCAAGAAAGCGTGAAAACATCACATAGCGTGCTTGAAACATCAAATTAAATCATAAACATGGATTCTAAGTATGGCGTGCTCTTATGAGTGATTAAAACATAAAAACATGTTAAACTAAAATTAAAATATGATTAAACATGCTGAAACTAAAATAATACATGCTGAAAATTAGAACTTATACAAGCATGAACATGCTAGAAATTTAAAATAGCAAACTAGAGGTTTAAGAAATTCCCTCCACCTTAATCCGAGTTTCTTTATAGAATCCAGCAAAGGTTCCCATTATCTACACTTTCAAAATTTCAAGAACTTCTAACCACCAACAAAACTACTTCAAAAACTCTCTAAAATACTAAAATAAAAACTTCCCATATAAGAGAGAAAAGAGAGTGAGAAGAGGTGCCAAGGAGAGGGCAAGAACAAGCAAAGAGGGAAGTGTCAACTCTTTGCTTTGAGATGAAATAAATGTGAGCAAAAGTGGGTTTATATAGATGTTCATGAGCTCAGGGGGGCATCTAGGGCAGCTCACCACATTTGGGCATGTTTCTAAACTCATAAGAGGACGGTTTGGGTGAGAAAGGCAAGTTAGCTTATGGGCCCACTAAAGCTTGCCAAATTCCCATGAACAAATATTTTATTCTCTATCTTATTTCTTATTTAATTTAAGAGAATATTTTCAGACTTTGATCCATTCTAATCTCGATTAGGACGTCCCATATTAGGCTGGTTTATGCTTTAGAAACATTTCCTAGACAAAACTTTGCTTGGTGATCCCATATGCATGAAATGGAAACCTTCCCTTCTTGGCATCATGGTAGATCTTTCTTATGGAACTAATTTTGGTTTGTGTGGCCAGCAAGGGACGACTAGGGTTTGTAAGTGAGCATCATTTATGTTTTAGAAACTTTTAATAAGGTTTTGTCACATGTGTTCATGCACCCACACACACACATGGGTGTAGACGTCCATGAGGGTGCATGGAATACTTGATCATTTTCTTTGGTACATGGGATTACTTTGTCTTGATTTCTAACCATGGTGACACCTCATATATGTGAGTGTACTGAATTATTTGCATGGTACATAGGATCATTTTGTATGGATTCAAATAATGGAAACATCCCATTGAGGTTGGGTAGGGTGAGGGTACACATGATCATAGTGTTCCGCCCATGTGTCTTGTACATGTTAGGAGTGGCCATGACTTCATGGGTTCACTAAAATCAAATAAAAATTAATATCTTCTTATTTGCATGGAATTATAATTTATCTCCTATATTTTTGGAATCATATAAACCTAATGCACATTTTAAGGTATGGCTTGGCTCGAGGTGATTTTTCCTAAAAAATTTTCTTTTTTTAAGACCCACTAAGGTCACTAGGCAAATGAAAATCCAAATCTTGGCCAATTATTTTAATTTTTGGATATGTCATTCATTTTGTTAGTTTATGTCATTTCGTTTCATTTCGGGTCATTTCAATATCTCGAAATACCCTAAATGACAATTCTTTCTAATTTGGACCCCCCCTGAAGGGCGTTTGGCAAATGAAAACCTTAACATCAATCAATTGTTCTAATTTTTGAATATGTTGTCCCCTTAGTCGGTTCATGTCAGCTTACTTCATTTCAAGTTGTTTTGGATCCTTAAGGGGCATTAAACAACAGTTTTGGAACCTGCCAAATTTAGCCCTAAAATGAGTTCAGTTTCATTTTGCACTCAAATTTCACTAAAATGATAAATTTTATTTAATTGAGTACAAAGAATTTATGGTATTACAATCATGCTTCTATTTATTTCATGAAAGATTAAACAAAGATTATAACCATATACCGTCATGGGGACGAATTTCACTATGAGTGTTTCAACTAGTATTTTTGCAATGTGAATTGAGGGTTTAGATTTAACCTCTTTTTATCAATGATAAGTTGGAGGTCTGCATTTGACCTCATCCCCTAAATATGGAACACTGATATGTATTCCTTTTGGTCTTAATATCAACAGAAAACAAATAACTGTTTGAATCGCTTAATCTTTTTAAGTGTTTGTTGTGGATGTTATATTTGTTTTAAAATAATGAGTTAAATTTTTATAATGATCTACTAGGCGCGTAAGCTCACCCTTACTTTCTAATATTTCAAGGAATTAAGAAATGAATGCTATATGGATGGCAATTAGATTAGTTCTTTAGAAATTTCATTAAATTGTAGAGCATGTTGGCTC
The DNA here is from genome assembly GCA_030144865.1 of Tinospora cordifolia. NCBI lineage: Eukaryota > Viridiplantae > Streptophyta > Magnoliopsida > Ranunculales > Menispermaceae > Tinospora > Tinospora cordifolia. The sequence goes on from JAJIYU010015600.1 coordinate 5,898, forward strand.
AAGTTATTTTATTTAAATTTTGAAGTTATTTCTGTTGTAATGAACACAAAAGCTATGTACCTTTGAATTATTTGAATTAAATAATAACAGTGGATTTTATTTATTTCATGATGTGGTTATTATTCATGAAATCTACTTGTGCATAAGTTAATGTATACAAGAAGTCTCATAGATTTGGGACCAAAATAGAAAAGAGTTAATGTGATAGCACCTGCCTCCTAGGCGGCCCAAACAAAAATGGAATGTCCAAACGTGCAAGCATGTGATGATAACGTATGACGGGATAAATCGGGCAAGGTATGAGGGGTGGGGTGTTACATCAAATCATTTGTTAAAGGAAAAAACATCTCAACAATCTAATGAGCTCGTTCTTTTTTATTCTACTTTTTCCATTTTCAAGAATGTCCAACAATGCAATGATTATCTTATGCAAGATTATGTCAACAACAAAGGCAAAAATTATTTTGCTAAATATATAAAGATATGTTTGATATGTAAGAAATATAATTCAAAAGACTCTATGAAAGATGTGAAAATCCTATAATGAATATGTGTAAAATTGAAAGATCCCATTTGGTAAGGACACTTGCCAAATAAGTACAAAACAGGCCACGTAGTTGCTACATTACCATATTATTCGTTAACCTAGCATATTGCTCCTAACAATCCCCCTTTTTGGCATTATTCGGTGCAAAACCAAAATACGTGCAATAAGGATCAAAGGTATATTCAACAAAGGCATACCTAAACAAAATAATTGTCATAAGAAAGCATGGCACAAAAAATCAAATAGTCAACAACCACGTGCGCACATTCTCTCCCCATTTTCACACTCAAGAAGGCCAATTTTGCTCAGTATCACACAAAGGACCTTTAAGGTGAGTAAAGAGGGTTTGCATTTAAGTCACACATTCTTATTACTATGACAAGGGACAAGTAAAAGAGTGGATGCATAGTCCTAGCAGATGTAGAGTAACCGTTCTAGTACGAGATGTTTTGCTCTTTTGTGGCAAAATTGCACTCCCCTTAATGCTAATGTTATGATGACCATCCAACAACCTTTTTGAGCTCTAAAGATCCCTTTGAATAACAACACAATTTGTGGGGGTTATTGTATAATAGGACAACAATTCATTGTTATTATATAGTGATGCCACCAATTGAATATTTAATTTGACATTATATTCACTTATTATGTGAAGGGACTGGTGAAACAGTATGAGAGAATAAAAGCAACAGTTACATCAATAAGTGGTATAACTTCTTAATGAGGATGTCACTCCCCTGAACCAGTTGTGACCTAATAAACAACTTATGAAATGTGTGAATCTCCTCCTAAATGGTAGCATAAGCATTGAAAATAGGTAATGAACAATACAAAACTGTGAGAGAAAGATTCACACTTAGCATCCAATCCTTTTATCTTATGGACTCAAGAAGTGTTGAGTTTCTTTTTAAGGTCCAAGGAAATGATCTAGAGGTAATATGAATTATACATTTTTTTTTCAAGGAGCTGGAATAAGATTTGAGAAAAGAATGATCTCAAAAACAACATATGGTGCCACTGATGGGCTTATGAAATCCCTGTTGCAAAATTGGGTCGTACAACAATAGATTTTTGATAAGAACTTGAAATAAAGGAAGAATCTCGCTTTAGAGAAGTTGAAACATTGATGCATATGAGTAGGCCACGAGAAGACAAAAAGTTCCACCGATATTGAACTGCACGACTATTACAATAGGATCGGTACATTGACCGAACACACTGATGCCACACTATACAACTGGCATAAAAGAAAATTTGCAAGTCCACCCCACCTTGAATTAACATTGTGGACTTCTTTGGCTTTTGACTAGTTACCAGTGACACTTTAGTTGTACCACATTGATCTCATGATTTCTTTAGTTTACTCGCATTGATTACCTTAACAAAAAAATTACAATAGCGCTCAAGCACAAATTAGAAGAGAATATTATAAATATAGAAATTGAAATCATCATGTTCCACTCTCATGCTTAAACCTCTGGAATTTCAACGAGTTTATAGGTAGTTATGCACAAGCCCTCCATAAGTGAAGGATCTGTTACAGTATACTATTGCGCATACTATTGCAATAATCATGGAACATTGTATCATCAAGATGACAAGTCGAATCTTCAAGCTTGCTGAGCACGTTTTGAGTATTTTGAAAGGTTATTCTTCCTTTTGAAATGATTAGCAATATGTTTAATAGAGCATCATGTTTCACACTCCTTATGACAATATATTCAATTCAAAAACTTGTTGAGTTAGTTTAATAATCTAATCTTGTCTAGCGAACAAACTTATTTAAAAGGTTGTCTCACTACAAGAAATTGATGATACAACAATGTTAATTCGACAACGTGCATCAACGACCGTTCTAATAGAAGGCATACAACAATGTTCACAAAATGTCTATTGTAAAATCGCTTATGTAAAATGTGTACAACAATGTTCACCATGGGAACGTTGTTGAAAAGGCCATTACAATGAGCAGACGAATGTTGTTCTATGTTATTACAACAATCATAGTTGCTCGTTGTCGAATGAAACCTTCTACAACGTTTGTTAGTCGACTATTGTTAAAAGAACGTAAGTTTTACAACATTCATTCTTGAATGTTGTCTATGTTGTTTTTAACAAAGTTTTATTTAATCGTTATAAATGTATTACATTATATACATACATTATTCATATGTTATACCTATATAGTACCACTAATGCGTGAATAATGGTATAACCCGTAAATAGTGGTATAATGTAGGCATAACAATTGAATAATGTGCATATAAAGATATAGGGATAACGATAGAATAATGTGTGAATAATGACATAACCTATGGTGATATAATGTAGGTACAATGCTAGAATAATGCACATGTAAAAATATAGGGATATCGATCGAATATTACGTGAAAAATATATATGGTATATATAACATGTGAAATGTGATATAATGTAGGAATAAATATTGAATAATATGCGTATAAAAATCTAGCAATAACAATTGAATAATTAATTTGTGTATGATGGTGTATATATATATAACTAGTAAAATGTAGTATAATGTAGGGATAAATATCGAATAATGCACGTATAAAAATTTAGCGATAACAATCAAATAATACATGAATAATTGAATAAATAACCAGTGAAATGTTGGATAGTATAGGGATAAAGATCGAATAATGCCTGTATAAAAATCTAGAGATAACAATCGAATAATACGTGAATAATTGTATATATAACCCGTGAAATGTGGTATAATATAGGGATAAAAATCGAATAATGCGTGTATAAACATATAGCGATAATGATCGAATAATGCATGTATGATGATATATATAACCCGTAAAATATAGTATAATATAGGGATAAAGATCGAATAATGTGTATATAAAAATCTAGCGATAATGATCGAATAATGCGTGAATAATTGTATATATATAACCCATGAAATGTGGTATAATATAGGGATAAAAATCGAATAATTCACATCTAAACATATAGCGATAACGATTGAATAATGCATGTATAAAAATTGTTCTGTTGGTCAATATACCTTATGAAAAATGCGTGAATAATTAATAGTATAACCTAGGTATACCACGTAAATAATATGTGTATAAAAAATAACATCTTTGAATTGCTTGAATAATGCGTAAATATATGTACAACATAAGTATAACATATGTATAAAACATGAATAATCTAACCGATACAAATGAATAACGCGTAAATAATAGTAGAATAATGTATGTATAACAAACCAATCGAGAATAATTATTGAATAGTGGAACAATGTAGATATCACGCCTGAATGGATCTTGGTATAAATATTTTTCATTTGGTTAATATACCTTACGAATAATGAGTGAATAGTGGTATAATCAAAATATACTATATGAATAATGCGTGTATAATATTTAATCATTCAATTGCGTGAATAATGCGTAAATAATAGTATGACATAGGTATACCATATAGATAATGCATGTATATAAAATGAATAAAATTTGTTTAACTTAAGAATAATGTGTGTATAAAACTGAGATCAGTGCTTTAGAATTGATCACTTGTATCATTTTCGAATAAAATCAGTATAATAAAGTTCACATATGAATAACATTATTCATAGATGATTCACAAATGAAACAATCTGCCCTATAAGAGGAAATAAAATGACAAAATTCAAATGAAAAATAGTTGAGATTGTTATACATGAACTATAATCGTGTTCAAATGATACATATATGAAATATCAAAAATGATATTACACGTTGTCCTTGAAAAATTGTGATGCAAGATATGACAGCCTAACTTCTTCCATTCTTCACTTCTTTAAGACCCACTATGATTGGATCCTATAGTCAATATTGAATCGACTTGATCTTTTATGTCACTCTTGGTGGTTTCATTCTGCTTCATTGTACCAAGCAAGTGCAGATTAACCCTCAAAACACAAAACGGAAAAGAAAATACAAGGAAAATCTACCAAAAAGAGTAAGGGAATGCAACTCTACGTGATGACCACTCCCTTGCCCTTATCCGCGGCAGAAAGACCTAAAAAGTTAGAGTAGTGAGCCTAATTGTCCACGGTGGCTCAGTGAGTAATGCAGTCTAATTCACAACTTAAAACAAGCATTCTACAATTAAAACATGTGCCATCAATGCATGAGCAATAGCATTATGTAGGTGAATGCAACATTAAACACAAGTTAAAACCATAATGTAGTCGTGCACCTTTATTCAAAAATAGTTAAATTGTAAAAACATTCGTCGAGGCTCACAAGCTCTCCAAGGCGACTAAAAATTTACTCGAGCGGGTTGCAGACAGTTAAGCGTATCATGTCGACTTCGATTAGGACTTATTGTCGTTGCCATCATCGTAACGACCAACCAGGACTTATTGTTGTTGCTTTATTGTGACAACCCGATTAGGTCTTATTGTTGTTGCTATCATCGTAGGCCTACAGAACCCCTTCGGCAGGCACTATGTGCTAGGTGGTCACCTCTTGGGGTTGTATGAGAGACCGACACAACTCACCCTAACCCTATACTCTCGGACCTCGAGACTCGGTCACTTTTCATTTAAAACCCATTTAAAAAAATGCAGATTCATCACTATATGTAATCTCATTTTCATAATGCATAGAATAACAAGCTTTAAGAAATGAGTTAAAAGACACTACTCACAGGGATGCTCTGCTCCCGGCGTTCCTCTCACGACCGGTCACGTCCCGCTAGTACTTGTTCCTACGAAATTAAAGTAACTTCTTAATATTAATATGGGACTTGGCTCACTCTAACTCTACATCATTGGTCAATCAATAACTCGACCTAGTTAAGAGTAGTCTACCTATGTTTGTTTATCTTGCCTTAGTTGCTAAGTCAATTTGATTGACCTTGGTCAACCCAAGTCAACCTATCACTTGCTGACCTAGCTGGTCAGCAGAGTCACACAAGGTCAATTCTGGTCCTCCTAGAGTCAATTGGGCCAAAAGGGGTCAACATCCCCTATTCTCATCACTTAGACACAACATTAGCCTATGGTCCTATCTGTGCAACCATTTTTCCAATTTTTCTACGGACAATCCGTATATCGGATCTATGCCAAAATTTGCAGAACTATTTTAGACTTCTTAGAGTTTCTCCAAAATTTTGAATCACAATTTTTGGACATCATTTACTAGGGTTTATAGGTATAACAATAGAGACTGTACAAATCCCGTATACTCTATGACAAGCAGTAACTATTTGCCTGAGTTGACCTACCTATCCATATCAGAATGCTCTGAAATTTTGTAGAAAACTTCTAGACATACTTAAGGATATTTCCACCAAATTTCAGCTCAATTTATCAAGGTTTGGTCAGTTAATTCCATCTTAGAAGTTTCAGCCAGATTGCAGGAATTTTCTGGGATAATAGTTTCTACTATCTTCCTAGTATTCTTTCCTCCATTAAATCACAATTCCATGGGTTATTTCTTGTGTCTAATTGTAGTATACAAATCATAACACATCCATTAATCAAAAATACTTCGAATTAGTAACATGCAATGCCAAATTCATGCCTATCTTTCCACCAATTTCTCTACTGTATTTTAAAGAACACAAGAAATTATTCTGAGTCATTACACTCTAACAATCATGGCATATTTGTAAATGTAGAAAATTATATATCCAAGGGCTCAAGGTCAGATCTTTATACCTCTCTGGAACCTCTACTATGAGGTCTAAAATGCCTCTAGTTTCAGTCTGAATAGGTGCCTTTAGGTGTCCCAAATGTAGTTCCGATTTTGGTCTCAAACTGTTTCTGTCAACACTGTTGCAACAGTAAGTCTAATAGTTAACAACAGTGGCTTATAAAACATATTAAACATTTCAGTTTCTGGTTTCTACCACTTGGACACTTGAATATACATGATAAGGTGTAGAATGATGAATTTTACCTCAGGGACAATGTCACACCCCGACCCCCGGACCGAACGTCGTGTCTGTCAATCTGTGGCCCCGTCATCGGGCGTCGCGCGGCTCCAAGCTCGGCGCGTGGTCCGCCGAGGCCCCGGGCGTGCGACAGATGTCGTTAGTCTATCTTTCTACCTCTATACACGAGGTTTAAATCATTTCTTTGATTTCAAATATTCATTTTTATCATGCTTCACTAAGCAGTTAGTT
>JAJIYU010015601.1:0-12599 GCA_030144865.1 Tinospora cordifolia
GCTTCAAGCTATAATTCTTTTTTAAATGAAACTTAAATCTTATATACAAGATGAAATTATAATAAATTTAGATAAAAAAAAACAATATAACCGACCCTATTTAAAACTAGCGTGATTAACCGTAATAAATTTTTCATTCAATATTTTAGTTAAAAATTTGTTTTATTTTTGTACAGTCTTATGCTTTGAAATATTTCTCTTACAACCTTTCTTACTATACAAATGAAAATATATTAATATAATTAAAGCATATCATTCTTTTAAAATATTAATAATGTAATGATAATATAATAAAAATAGATGAATAATAATAAATAAAGATATAAGAAATATAACCTTACAACTATTGTCCATTATACAAATATTCTTCTTTAGCTTTCAAGCTTCGATGACCTTTATTTAAAAAAAATAAAAATAAAAACATTTAGAGCTTTTATGCTAACGACGTATTATAAAATGAAAAAGAATTGTTATAAATAAATAAATAAATAGTATAAAGAAATAGTATAAATAAATAAATATTAATAAATAAATAAATATTATAAAGAAATAATACAAATAAATAAAATTAAGTAGATATATATATATATATATATATATATATATTTTTTTTTTTTTTTCTCTCTCTTTTTGAATAACGGCTCAAAGTTTCCGTTACTAAACATTCCGTTCCCAACCGTTGCCTTTCGGCGCTGGGCGCGATACCAGCGTGAGCGAACTCCTTTTTAACGGTTGCGTAGCACATACGGTACGTCACAGTGGGCCCACCTAGAAACACTTATAATCCAATATTTCGCTCTAGCGATTTCCTAAAAATGGGTAACGTAACTTTATTCTATTACGTGTCATTTTGTGTAAACCCAGACGATACGTACCAAGTCAGCGCAGGACCATCAGAACACATCATCCTCTCAAATGTTGACAAGTAAACAGAAGTGGCATTGTACAATGCTGGGTGTAATATAGTTATGTTACAACTGTTAGCATCTACTATTTCCCCTTGCCTCAGGTTATCCACCCTAATCGATCACCGCAACGTGTGAACGTAATTGGGCCATTTTATGAATTTGCTAGTTTGGTGGACCTCGATGTATGTTAATAGGACGAGCGCCTAACGACATAACCAATTGAAATTGAAGATCTCCAGAAAGATTAAATCTGGAGCGGCATATCAAGGGCTAGAGATTGTTTCTGCAAATGATCATCTGTTTGTTATAGCCGAGAATAAAAGTGACGGGAGGAGACTATTACTACGGAAAATACGAAGATGATCTGTGGAGCCTCTGGCGATTGTAGCTGAAGTGAAGATTCTGCTGACGAACCAGATGCGAGAAGTTTTAATTGGGAGGTTGAATTAATAGTAGGATTTTTGAGTCTCGGGGTGGAGTAATACTTCGTGGAATTTGAGGTTATCTGGATTCTGGTGTTTGTTTGATTTGAGAAAAATCTCAACGAGAGGTTAGTGTTCTGTTTTAAACTTGCTTTGGTTAAATGATATCTTTTTGTGCAATTTGAGTTCGGATGGGGTTTCAGAGCAAGATCCATCTCACCGGTTCTTTTTGTTTTTGTTTTTTATGATGCATGTCGAGGTTGATAAATTGCGGGGCTAGGTTTCTTTGGAATGAATTTTCTGAAATCTCGAGCGTTGGTTGTTTTTTTCTTTAATGTTACTCTGAATTGAGTTCTATTGTTCAGGTGTTCTGAGATTTTTCTTTCTTTCTTTATTTATTTGAACATCAACGGTGGTGTAGAACGAGGTTTGGGAGATTTAGTTAATTCGGCTTGTTTGATTTCGTTTACTGCAAGTATTGTGAAATGCTTCGCGTCTGATATTGTATGAGGAGAAAAGTCTGAGTGTGTGTCTGTTGTTTAAGGAGCTTAAGCAATTTAGCTGAAGCTATTTACCTGAAGTGAGCACTAACTTCGCTAATGTCAAAATGCAAAGAAGTTAGCTGTAAAAACTAAAAAGGATCCATGTGCTGTGTTTCATCTATATTTTGAAGTTCATGCGTTTTCAATGTTAAACATTGGCCTACACTGTAATATCTTATAGAATCATCCTCTTTTAGGGTTTTAAGCATACCCAAGTTGGACTTCAGCGTCACAATTTCTTTTTTCTTTTCTCATTAATGATATGTTGTGTTTAATTATTTGGATTGATTGGGGTTCGACAGAACAACATTGGCATTGATCTTCAATAATGAAATGGGTGTCTCTTTTAAGTGTTTCTTTCATTTCAAGTGAACTATTCTCTGCATACCCCATGCACAAAGTTCTCGCATTTACAATGTCTTAGAGAAGGGTCGCACCACTTTGGGCCTATTGTATATGTAGCCTTACCTTGCATCATCAAAGGTTGTTTTCATGATTAAACCCATGATCAATTGTTGATAAAACAATGATTCTTATGGTGGCAAAGCATGCATTCATAATGATAAAATGTCAAAACCAGCTATGTATTCTGTTCTTTTAATTAAAGCCATATGTGGTAAACATTGAGATATAAGTATATCTACTTTGATTGGATTAAGAGTCCTACAAGATTTATGTATTGAATTGTAAAACATATGGTAACCATAACTCGTATTCATTGGGTCTGTGCCTTTCTGTTTGATTGATTCTCCTCTTCAGGCCTCTCCCTAAGGATATGGCTAGTCATGATGGTGATGAAGAGCAAGATTGGATAAAGAAAGTGAAATCTGAAGGAGCTGTTCCACATCTTGAACCAGAAAACTGCCCGAATGGTTGGGCTTGCCCACCTGGTGACAAGTTTATGGTTAGAGGTCCAGAGTACTTCTCTACCAAGGTCAAGATTCCTGGTGGTGATTACCTTCTAAGACCCCTTGGATTTGATTGGATTAAGAGTCCTACAAAGATTGTAGATATCTTAAGCCATCCTAATGGCCGTGTTAGGAAAGCCATAGAGGATGCTATTCCCGAGGGTGAAAAACCCTTTATTTGGGCATTCAATCTGCAACTACCAAGTAAGGAAAACTTCAGTGCTGTAGCATACTTTGTGGCATCAGAACCAATCCCAGAGGGATCCTTAATGGACAAATTCTTGAAGGGTGATGATGTGTTTCGAAATTCAAGGCTTAAGTTGATAGCAAACATTGTGAAGGGCCCTTGGATTGTGAGAACTGCAGTTGGAGAACAAGCTATATGCATACTTGGACGAGCTGTCTCATGCAAGTACCATGTAAGAGAGAACTATGCAGAGGTTGATGTTGATATTGGAGCTTCAATGGTTGCAAGTGCTATTGTTCATCTTGCTTTTGGTTATGTTACTACTCTTACTGTTGACTTGGCATTTCTAATTGAAAGCCAAAATGAATCAGAGCTACCTGAGAGAATACTTGGAGCAGTACGGTTCTCGGAGCTAAACCCAGCTTCAGCAACGCTAATTGAACCCCCATCTGATGAAAGTGCTGGAAACCTGCAGTCCTCGCTTCCTACTCGTTTGTGGAGATCAATTGGGCAAGGATTTTCCCACCTTTTACACCCTGGTGCACAGGATGATGCTTCCTCTGCTTCCCATGTCAATGGGACAACGAATGAGAAAGATTGTGGCGATGACATCAATAAATGGTAAGAATTAGCTTCCTCTGGTAACTTAATATATGATATAGATCATATCTTTTTCTTCTAAAGAATCACTTTCTTGTAATGAAGTCATCTTTCTGCAAATTTCTACAGACTGAACTAATACTGCTAAATGAATTTGGTTTACTTATTCTGAATGATGACGTGGAATTCATACCATCTTTGAAAATCCTAAGTTCCTGTTTCTTTCTGTTAGTACTTACAAAAATCATTTTCTCAGAATTTATGTTTGCCTTTAGGAAATTATTAAAAAAGTGATGATATGAAGTGAAAAATTCTGTGTACTGCTAATTTTTCAAGAGAAAAGCATGCATACACAAACTTCTTGTAATTTGTAACTTAAACCCTTAAACATAATGCTTTCCAGAGTCATAATTTTTCATGTTTGCAGAAGTTAAATTGAAACTTTATTATGTTTGGTTAATACTCTCTTCTTGGTTAAGTGGTTGATCAATTCTTATGAAAGTCTTGTACCTCGGCAGATCATCCTGGAGTTATCAGTTCTTCTGCAGATCATCCTGTTTCTAGCAATCAACATTCTTATTTTGTATTGAAAGCATTCTTTCAAATTTCAGTACTTTTAACTTGGCTTATTGCCTGATATCTGGATCTATCACACTTACTCAGGTAACTATTATGGATCTTCCCTCTCGTTTCCTAGTTCTCACGCCGTACAGGGATTAGAATTGTCATTTAATTAGTACAGTTAATTCATTGAAGTATCATTTGTTGTAAATTACTCTCCGTTTCTTGTTGATGTAAATGTCTATTTAGTTTCAGGAAGCTGCAGTACTTCATGCTGTTCTGAATTATACGCTCTTGTAAAATTTAAGCATTTGATGTTATTATTCTCTTAGCCTTTCTTACGTGCATTCTTTTAAGATTTAATTATATGGTTGCTGAGTTGCATTAATGATAGGTTTCTTAAGGGAGATCAAGTATTATCCCTGCTTGCTAAATAACAGCATGAACTATTCAAGCAGTGAACCATCAGTTATAATAAGAATATTAATTCCCATAAACCATAAGCAGTGTACCATCAGTTACTATATTTCTTATATCTAATGAAATTTGAAACGTGTCACCTTAGAAACCTGACTAGGGAGTGAGACAAAAAAAAATGCAAAGTTGCAAAATGAAAAATGAAGAAAGCTAGGTAGAATAGCAATCTTTTACCTAAGCACATCTAGAAATATGGTCCCAAATAGCTTGGCCCGTTTTAATCTTTAGCTTCATGGACCTTGGTGGATGAGCATTACGATCAAGGGAAGTAAGGAGAACAGACCACTGATATTGTGTTGTGTCTCTGCTGCTGAGCGTGAATTAGGACCAGGAGCTTCTGGAGATGGGTGATCTTTATCTGGAGGAGAATGGAATTGTTTTGGAGAGGGAGGAGGCTGGGGTTGAGGTGGCCTGTGTCTTGACTCTGCGCCATTACCAGAGGAATTTCCAGGCAGAGGGAGGACTTTTACTTCCATCTTGAGACCTGATTGACAATGCCCGCTAGTCCCACATATGAAATATCTACTTCCCGGCTTGTCCAATGCAACTATAGAATCTCCATCATTGTGTGTGCTAATTGGAGCATTTCTTCGACATGTGTTGAATGCATCCTGGTTCACCTCCAGCACATCATGGGTAGGTCCGTAAATAAACTCTGCACGAGTAGATTATTAGCAACATTTAGCAGTTCAAAGTAGTCCAGCGCATTACACTATAGTATGCTTTAATGAATATTGTGAGACTAGTTTTATCAGGTTTCCTGAAGGTTTAAGTTTTTTCAGCTTTGAGAAGTATAAAATTAGTGAAATTATGTCATATTCAAGGTGAGAATGACAAACAAATAAAGTTGGAAACTGTCTGTATTAACAAAACCTAGGTGGTCTCCGGTGTAGAATGCCCTTGAGGAGCTCCAGTTCTGCAAGTTTGACACAAGATCCCAGCCTGTTGATCCTCCTACAGTGTGATTAGTAGCAACGCCGTGAAGTATCCCAGTTGATTGGAAGACCATTAAAATGATGGTGTTCATGATGATGACATGCAGTAATTGATCCATCTTGCAAGTAATCCTAGAAACATTTTTGAGAAAAAAGTATTAAAATTTATTAGAAGCTGGGACAGGTTTCATCATAATAAAATGGTTGAATCTACTAGCACGTGAAGTGACATTTCTTGCTCTTTGAAGTAGATAGATTCGTGCAAAATCAAAACTATTAATAGAAATAAAGAGGAACTTACAAAAGGCTTAGAAAAAACATCAATGCGGATAAAACAATGGAAACATTTAGAGGAACAATAAACTTTAAAATAATGGAGATATTAGAGATGCAGCTTGTGAAACCTTCCAAAGGTCCTTTCTGTTTTTTTTTTTTTTTTTTTTTGTGCCTTTACTAGTTCTCATAGAAGAGGAATTTATAGGACACATGGGAAGCACATAAGGGACAGTGAGGATCAATATCAGAACATTTGGATGACAGGCACATTGTGATTAACATGTTGTCTGACTTACACAAATATTCAAAGCATAACTAATTGAAATAAGGAATAAAACAGTTATGCATGAAAACGAATGAGAGAGCATTGTTGGAGTGTACTTGGGAAATAAAAAAAGAATGAGGAAAGGACAACAGCGAACAGATAATAGAAATAAAAAAAAAATCATGAAAAGTACCAACATGCTGTGCATGAGTAAAACTAAAAATACCACCATATGTGTAGTGGACTCGTTCAAAGTCTATCTGAAGTAGCAACATTAGCATGTTGGGGAGTATAAATACCACCATATATGTAGCAGAATAACAGGAATAGGTCCCTTTTCACAGTTACAGCGTTCTGAAGTCAAAACTCCACTGCAATTAAACAAGTAGTTCATTAATGCGTGCTGATAAATACAAAAGCGTAGTTGCAATTTTTTTAATAGTCGGAAAATTATTTTATTGGAAATTTTAATCTAACTGTAGCAAGTATAACTTTAAGTATAATTGCAGATGCACAACTAGATATGTGCTACACATCTCAAGGCGTGTGATAGAATGATTTAATGGTTTTGATGTTTAGTTGCACTTGAAGCTACACATTCTTTTCTTTGCATTTGGATTAGCATTTCCTTTTTCTAATGGCCTTCGTAATACCCAACCATCTGGACGAAAATTCCATTAATTTATTTATTATGTTTCATTTTTTTTATTAATCAATCTCCTATGCTGTTATAACTATAAGTGGGCTCATATATATATATATATATATATATATATATATATATATATATATATATTATTTGTTTTTATTTCATATATGTAATTGATCACACCAAGGGCGTTATGCCATCGCACGCATAGAATTAGGCACGGCGGCTAGAGGTCTGAGCTAAACAAAAGTAACTGTGGAACGCCACATGACTCTAATTCTCTGTTTGCTCCACCACCTGATATTGACGTAGAGGATCATGAAGGAGATTCTGAGCATATTTCTTTCCCCGGTTAAAGAGATTCTTGTATTAGAAATTGTGAAAAGCAGGAGTTAGAAGCTTTTGCTTTGCAGCTGTTGATTCGTGATGATTAAACTATTTGTCTGCATTTTCATTCAATTGCGTTTCAAAGAAGATGGAACAAGCGAGCCAGGTTTGAACAGTTCAAATACACAGCGACATGTTTTTCCCATACCAAATTGTGCATTTTGGTTCTACATTAGAACGAACAATATCACGTATTAATGCATGATTCAAATTAATTTAATAAATTAATAGAGCGGTTTCTTATTTTAAGGGCAATAACTTCCTCGCCCCTATAAGTTGAAACGTATCACACATTGATTTAGTGCTAAAGAAGTCTAGTGATTTGGTACACACCAAGTTGTTCACGACTTTAAAATGTCTCAAAATTTAGTAACAGGTATTTTACACGCAAGTTTTCTTTTTTCTCTCTTTTTTTTTTGTTTGTTTGTTTGTTTGTTGTTGCACGTAAAAGGACTAAGATACGATGAAGACCTTAGGCTCATTATGAAAGCCATAAGCTAAAGATATAGAATGTAGACGTTATCATTCTAGTAAAGTAAAACGAAAAGGGTTAAGATCTTTATTATTTTCACGTCGCCACACTCCGATTTTTGCCACTTTCTATACATATGTGTATAATGATTTTAGCGTAATAGATCCAATTACAATTTTTATGTAATTGCAGTCTTAACAACATTGAATTAAAAAAGTGACACATCACAGTTCTACAGAAATACTAAAGAAACAGTGCACCGAATTCTAATTGGAAATTAACATATTCTTTTGTCGCTATTTTCAAACGAAGTCCTAACTGTCAATTTCTAGCTCATTACTTCTATCTAATTTTCATTTATCCTCAACATTTTATTACTTTTAAAAACGTCAACAAAAATGTAAAATAGATAAGATATCCGACAAAAATATTATATATTTAAATAAAGCAAGGCAATCCTCTGCCTCCAAGCTGGTGCCAAGTCTTTGAGCTAATTGGTGTACCAACATAGAGGTTCAGTGGTGTTCTTCCAGTTCGGAGATTTCTGTAGCAATGGAATGAACAAAAAAACAAAGCCAATTTGTTGGCCATGAAGTGTATTACAAGCATATACAAGTCAATTCAACTGACCAAACAAGTTTGAGAATCAAAGTTTTGTATCACTGGAATGTTGTGATTGAGGTATCCCTTACAATAACTTCTACGTGCTCAGATGCACAAACTTCAGAAGTTGCTGGTAACAAAAGTGAAAGACAATAACACATCATTAAAGATTGTATACCTTCCAACATCATCCAAGGGAAAAATAATGAAAAGATTACCAAATGTGAAGTCAAACAAGTTCAGTACCCCCAAAAGGTAGAGCATTCATATGTAAGGTTCTACCATTTCCTGATGCAACAAAACCAACAGAAGGCAAAGATGGGTCTGTAACAGGCTCAATCTCAATGAAGCCGAAATCAAAGGCACCCGTCCGCTTCAAACTGAACACAAACACAAGTATAATCCAACCAAGCATTGAAAGAGCCCAGTAATTGTTCATCCCATGAATCAAACCCCATGCAATAGAGTAACCAACTATAATCCCAGATAAATGACCAAGAAAACTTGCTTGTGGAACAATTATTGAAGTAAATATAAGGGATTCAAATGGCGCAAAGCTGATAGGCAAAGAAAGAAACCCAAATAGTTCAAGCTTGGATGATGGTTGCTTCACTGCAAGTATAGTCATCCACCCAAACACAACACACGAATATCCAACTGCCGTCACTCTTCGGAAGTACTCTAGTTTAAACCTTTGAATTAAAAGATGGTACATTCCCAAAACCAAAACTCCTGATAACACTACCAAAACAAGCGTGTAATGGAGATAGAACTCAATACCAAGTCCCATATAACCCAGTTTCTCCACAACCCCTAAACTCCAAAGTGCACTCATGTTGAAAACCAGATGAATCACACTTATATGAGAAAATGCTGAAGTTATTACCCTCCAATGGTGCCCTTCAATGGCTGTTTCATAACTCAAACCTACGTGAGAGTAACCAATGTTTTTCTTCTGGATATAGAACCAAATTGCACTACATATCCCTATAATACAGCTTGTCGCGGGTTTTTCTAGTATTTCAAATAGCAGTGGTCTTCCCATCTTAATCCTCAGCTTTCAATCAAAACCAATAAATTGAATAAAAATCATTAACCATCAGTGCCTCGCAATTCTATGGAACTCGTTTGAATGAAAAACGCAAACATCAAGATCTATACACGCATCCACCGGATTAAACCATATAAATCAGCAACTTCAAATCCTATATCCAAATCTCACAATTTCCAGATGACAAACTTTTGAAATAAAAATCATAAACCACCAGTTCCTCACTCTTATATGGAACCTGATTCAATGAAAAATGCAGACATCTACATGTATATAAACATGATTAATCCCTTAGCATCAAGAAGCTCACAACCTAGGTCCACAATCTCACAATTCTCGGATCAAATGTGACGAATTCATCAACCGAAAGGCATAAATTAACACATCCATCCAACTTTTTTACATCAGATTTAAATTTTTCAATAAAATCGTGCCAATTCAACAGAACCAAACCATCGACCGATCAAGAAAAAACAAACGAGACGTTCGCACATTGACGCTGCACAGATTAATAAAAGAAGTACCAATTACGAATCGATTAGATCGCACAGAGTCTGTTCCAGATGCGAATTTTTACCTGAATTAAAATGATAATCCCAGAGTAAGTAGTGCAATTAGAGCTCTTCGCTTGCCCTAGATTCTTGCCTCCACCCTTACTCTTGATTGTTCCGGGACCTTCACTGTTTAAATAATTGAATAATCAAGATTACCTAAAAGCCCTTATCATTTGTGTCAATTTACGGTATCGACGTCATCCATCCTCGTTGTCGCTCGAAAATATTACACGTGGTTGAGCTTGTGGCCGTCGATCGAGCTTAGACTGGCTCAAAATTCAGTAATTAATTTTAGGTCTTAAAAAACGAAACTAAAAACTTACATACAAAAGAAACATATGCCTGATATAATTTTATAATTTCTTTTTAGCTGCATGATGTCCAATTACTCTATCAAAATTTACAGACTCACCGTACATTAGTAGATATTTTTTTAACAAAAAAAAAAAAAAAAAAAAACCCTCTTGTGAAGTCATACATTAAGCTTCAACCTCTACTTCCTATTCAATAAAAAAAAAATTAAAAAAAATTAAAAAAAAAAAAAAAAAACCCTCATCCTCTTCTCTTAAATTGGTGAGCCAATGCCCAGATGAAAGGTATAGCTTCACATCCAGCGAAGTTATTGTAAGGATTTTATGCACATCCGGCAAGGATCAAGGGACATGTCATTGTCACATCCAACCAGCAGTCTCAAGAGTTGCATTTTATACTCTTCTGGGTCAGAAGGCGACTAGAGGAAGGGATCTCTCGGTAGAAGGCTATGGGATCAAGGTCTCGTTAGTGGAAGAAGACCCAACTAATCTACTTGACCTGCTTGACAAACGTCAACAATTGAGACATTATAGATTGATCCTCAAGCAACGCGATAAGCCATATGTATATAAAACCATTTTCGTTCTATGCTTAGTCAAAGGCATAGATACTATTAAACTGTTTCTAAAGAAAAAAAAAATCATCAAAACTTTATTGGAACTATTTAAAAAAAAAAAAACTTTATTCTAGTAATTTACACACTTTCAAAAGCAATAATCCCTCTGTCCCTAAAAAATTGTCCAAATTTTAAATTTTATAAATTTAAAAAAACATAATTAATAAGCATAAGTATATCATTCTTAACACACAAAGTGATTTATAAAGACATTTAAATAAAATAAAATAAAACAATTAGATAAGGACAAATTAAGTATAAAATATTTAATTAGAAAATGAACAATATTTTAAAGACATTTCAGAAAGGACAACTTTTTTAGGATATAGTGTGTAAAAAATAGAGTCAGTAGACTAAGAATTTTGCCAATATGGCCATGAAACAATTTTATCAAAAGGTGAGAGAGAGAGAGAGAGAGAGAGAGAGAGAGAGAGAGAGAGAGAGAGCAATGGAATACAATTTAATATAAAGAGAGTTATTACATTACACCCATATATAAACATAAGCAATACCAAATGAAACTGGAATATTCTGTTTGATCAAATCATCTAAAGTTGATAGAACTTGGTACAACAAAGATACCAACCATTAAATATACATTCGCATGTTGCTCAACCACTATAATCTTTTGTTAATTCACAACCTACCACAGTCTCCATATATAAATACTAAAGATATCTCTTTTAGCACCAAGAAATGTTCCTCAAGAACAAGGACGAACAGGCTCTAGTGGCAGATGAAGAACATCATCTGACAGTACCCTAGCAACCGAAATGCTAGAATTTGCCCAATGGTTGTATGCAATTGGACTGATTCTACTCAAACATCCCCATTATCAGAAGAAGATGATAATGTAGCAGCATCTAGTTACTATATGCACAGAAGCCGATGCAATTCACATGTAAGGCAAGTATTTCTTCAGAGTTACCAGTTCTCTGCAAGGGAAAGTTTCAAGCAGAGAGTCAAGAGGTCAGTGAAAGAGCTCAGCGAGGTTGCCATCGCTACTGTGGTTGAAATACGCCAGGAGATGGCTTCCAAATTGGCTGGATTTAAGGATTTCAGGCTCAGGCTACCTGGATTATCACTGGCTCCAGCCAAATGCTTCCTAAAACGGCATGTCAGAGGGAAGAGAAGATCAGATTAAATGTCATAATGACTTAATACAGAAGAGAGGTCTAATTATAGGCTGTCCCTATAAATTGATGCGTGGCAGATGCCACACCTAGGTGCTAAGTATGGCTTTATATTTTACAGAAGATCCAAGTGATGGGTGACTTCTCATTTGGATATTAAAAGATTTAATGGATTGCTAAATTTACGTATGAATTGGTACTTATTACGATAAGAAGTACTTGCTGGCCTTATTTAGCCATTACAAAATGTGAAATATACAAGAGGAGCATCATTGCAGCAAGTGAAATTCTTAGTAGATATGCCAAAGCAAATATAGGGTACCAACTAAACCACTTTAAATATATTGATAGGGTACTAATTGCAATTAGAATTCATCAATTAGTAGCAATTCTCTCATTATAACGCATCTTTTTCACTTTTTGTTAAAGTGCACCTTGCACTCGGTACTTGAAGATGCACAAGAAGGCCTTTCTATGATTAAAGATATCAATCATACCAAAAACACTTCTTTAGTAAACGAAGAGAAGGAAATTCTTACCTGTTCATTTGGTATTCCAGAAACATTCTTAGAAACCAAGATGAAATAAACCTCACAATCACACGCATATACATTCATGCATATAAAAAATTAGAAATGCTACTACTTCCACATTTTTACTGTCTTCCACTTTTAGAAATCTAATAAATAAAAGTATCACCAATCTTGGATTTCTTTCCTTTTTTTCCAATAATATATATAT
>JAJIYU010015602.1:0-12579 GCA_030144865.1 Tinospora cordifolia
CGAATGCTTCAGATAAAGCTAGAAAAGAGAAAAAATCAATTGGAAGTTTTTCAGATAATTTTTCATACTAGTCAAGAATTTGTAAAGACAAGTTTCGATTTTCGAAGGATATCATTGAACAGTGACTTAAGGATGCAATAGTCTTCATAAATTATACAAATTTAAATGATAATCTTGTAAATTTATTAATTAAAGTTTGGTTGAAAAATTAAGTACAAAGTACTTGATGAATGAAAAATTAAAGTTTGATGAAAATTAAGTTCGCGTATAAAATTTTCACGACGAGTATATTCATCATTAAAATATTTTTAGACGACATTTTCGTTGCTAAATGTTTTGTCATGGTACACATATTGGACACCCCTTATTTAGCATTAAAAGTGTTACATTAGAGTTGCAAAACTTAGTAGATAAATATGCAAAATGACCTACGATATGTGTGAATATATATATAATACAACAAAAATATAAGTAACTTTAGGCCTCTGCAATGTCCTTCACCTCGTCTAACTTTGATGTTACTGAAAAACACAGTTAATAGTGAGCTTAGTTCAATGTGTATTAGTGTGTAGTAACCTACATAAACAATAGATGTTCAAAATATGTATGCATATGCCAAAATACCAAGAAACAAGTTTAGCGACAATGGTAGCATAGTATCACGACTAAACAAGAAATCATACAATAATCGCAAAATCATAAGTGTAACTCATCAATATAATGCATGTTACAATCATAATTCAATGGACCTAAGAGTTCTTGAAAGTGTAGAAACCAAGTCAGCAGACCTAGTGCAACCTCATAAATTTTCAATAATTATGCTCAATAGATTCAAGATATCCTGAAACTCTAGGATAAAAGCTAGAAGATCCAATGCAACCTCAAAAGTCTAGAATTTGATATCACTTCACGAGTCTACGTAGAACCTCATAAACTTAGATAATTCCTACACATGCAATAATATGATTTTTGTTTTAATAAAACGATTCCAAAATCATGATTTTTTGTAATTAAACATGACATGATGTAATTCAACATAATTTTAATTTAGAACATATACATATAATGTATAAAACTATTCATAGTTATGTTGCATTCACAGTTTCCACAAAATCAGTTGTTATCCTGTAAAATATGACCCAAAATAATAGCAGTATAATTATATCCATAGACATTGTTATAATACCCCAAAAGTTAATAAATTTTATAGAATTTTAGAGTTAACAAATATAAAATAATTTAAATAAATGAATAAAACTTATATACTCTTTATAATCACACAATACAAACACTAACAAACCTAGAATAAATATAAAATATATATAGATTTGGACAAACGTGAAAAATATTGACAAAATATGTAAATAACACAAAAGGACTTGATTATTGTGATAATGATTCGAATTACCATAGTTATGTGTGTGAGTTGTACAAAAATAAAGAAAAATGTTATTGCGTTGGTTACCTCAGTAGATTACTGCGGTAATGCAAAATTACCTAGGTAGTGTATCACGTAACCACAGTAATACATGATTATATATGAAATATTCATGCACAAAAACCTTAATTTATCATCCAATCTTTGCACAGTTACCCTATTTCCTCCACGAACCCTACCCAGTCGCCATTGATCAATCTTTCATCTTCCAAGACGAGTTTGAGACTAATCTTTAACCATTTTCGATCATTACCAATAGCTGCAAAAACCAGAAGTGAAGAAGGATTGCATAATCGGTGAAGAGCTTCGTCATTACAACCTCGAAAATGGTGATAAACAAGGTAAACATTGATTTCCACACAAAATACTGGTTTCTAATCACAGTTTCGTGCGCTTCTAAGTGTATGCACATTTCTCTTGGTATAACAGATTATTAAAATTGTTGGAAATGCTTCTTTAAGGTGAACGACGAAGAAGCGAATACAACAAGATATACTGGACTTTCCATTCGATTATGATACATGTTTTAAGCCTAGTATTAGTGTATCGAAGTGCCATAAATGAGAGGAAACGAGCTGAAGAAGAACTCGCACAAATGTGCACTTCGCCAGGAAACCTCTTGATTACCGCGGTAGTGCAATAGATGCACAACCTACAGCGGTAGTGTAATTAGGGTTCCTTGGTTACTGCGGCAGTCTATCGCAGCAACGTGTCTGAGACCTTGTTTGCTTTTCACATATGCATCCTGGCTACAGCGGTAGTATGTGATTATATAAGTCACCATTCTCATGCGAAAACCATAATTCTCGTTTATTTTGATATATAGTTGCGTAAACCCTCCCCCAAACCCTACCACTCATCATTAATCGATTTATCCTCCTCCTAGATGTGTCCTAGATTGATTTTAATCCATCCCAACCATCCCAAACTGTTTTGCAAGCCAAGGAAAGGAGCAGAACTGCACAAATAGTAAGGATTTGGGTCGAGATGTGTTTCAAATAGTAATATAGAGGTAATGTGTTTAGTTCACATGGAATATATATATATGTTATCATTGATTTCGCACCATTCATGGTTATACTCACCACTCATATACATATATCAAAATCGTAAGGTGTCTAAGACATCATTCGAAGCAAACAAGGGGAGTGACGAATAGGGATGAGGTATATAACTCGTCTTCCATTGAAATGCATGTTTTTAGGTCTTAAGTTTGATGAATCGAAATGCCATACACTAGAGGAAATGGGAAACACACGAACAGAGTGCAATTTCTGGAAATCATGTGACTATCGCTGTAGCCTACTGCGGTAGTGCATTGTTCACATGCCTAGAACACAAACTACTGAGGTAGTGCGATTAAAGTCGCCTGGTTATTGCAGTAACCTTCCTTGGTAACACGTTTGAGACTTGTTTTTCTTTTCTCACATACAGTCTGGCTACTGCGTTAATATGTTGGCTTCTTCTCTTTGCCCTTTACCTATTCATTCTAGTTATCGCGATAACCCTTTCTTCTACTACGGTACACAGAAAGGAAGACACTCAGTTGCATATCTATTGGGATTCTTTTTCATAGCACACACCACCATGATTAAGTAATCATTAGATTATGACCTAACAACATTATAATTGTATCAAAAACTAAGAAAGTAGCTTTAATCTTGACATCTTGAGGATTCAAGGCTATTAAAGTAACAAGAAGAGGGCCCAAAGGAATAAAACAACAGGTGAAAGTGATTATCTTGCTCCCTAGTATTATTTGAATTTTTAATACTGAACATGTACGTTTTCATTGCTTTGAATGCTTAGAAGCATGCTAGGGTGCACTTGAATAATGATATGATGTCATGATTTCATATGTTTTACATGAATGTTGAATAACATGATCATTTTATCTATGTTTGATAATTACATGCTCTTATAACATGAGATATGCATGATCGTATCCCAGATAACGTGAGATGATAAACATGTTGGATTTACATGTATAAGTGATGTATGTTATATCATGAAATGATCTATATAAGTATCATGATGCAACGAGTGATTGTACAACTTCGAACACCTTAAATTAAGATTTAAACCATGTACCTCGCAGTTAGTCTTTAGTTTTCGATGATGGAACGACGGGTGTGACCTTAGTTCTAGGAGGCGGAGCGATGGGTGTGTCTCTCGTTCCCGGGTTAGGTGATGGATGTGTTTTTCCTATCCTATCGGAATTTGGAATATATTGCACTTTCCTTCTTTTCGTTTGATATAATTATGATTAGAGAACATTAGAGTTAAACCTTTCGGTTAGAATTAACAACCAATGGACAATC
This sequence comes from Tinospora cordifolia, assembly GCA_030144865.1. Taxonomy (NCBI): domain Eukaryota; kingdom Viridiplantae; phylum Streptophyta; class Magnoliopsida; order Ranunculales; family Menispermaceae; genus Tinospora; species Tinospora cordifolia. Next base: position 3,760 of record JAJIYU010015602.1, read on the forward strand.
AAATGTTTGAAACGCCTAATGTATGTTAAATGGTTGGGTGTTTTGTGTTTGATTTAAATAATGCTATTGATGTACTGTATATGATCTATTAGGCTTTCGAGCTCACTTTCCATTTCAGGTGACATTTGAGGAGGTGCTTGTTGACTAACATCTCTAGGATATCTTACTAGTTAGCTGCAAACCTTATTGTAGAGGTTGTTTATGATACTTTTCATTTTAGTATATGGTTTAGATTGGGCACATGGCCCTTGAGCCTGATTTAAACTATTAATTCTCTTTATGGTTTAGATGTCGACCACATAGGCCATGTTTTAGAGATTTCATTTGGAAACTTTGTTTCATATTCCATTTAGTCATAAATGTTGAAGTTCATGGTTCATTTATCTAATTATCTCTATATATTTACATGGGTTACCTCTTGGTCTGTTCAGAGGGTTAATGTATTATTCAAAAGTATTCTCGTGTGTCCAAAAGGTGTTTAATATGATTTGAATGTGAGAATAGTAATGTCCTAGTTCTTGGTGGTGACATGTGTACTAACAATTAATGTAGAATGAACGCGTGACCCCGATGCAACCAAAATGAAAGGACCGAGAACTGGGGTGCTATAATTATGTTGTAATCATCCCATTTTTGGGTAAAAAGTAACCTATTTTCTCATATTTGATGTTATTTAGGGGTATTTATTTGATATATGGGCTTAAAAGTGTATAAAATCACAATTTCTTACATAAATCACACTTTTTTCCCTTAGCTCAATGGTGCAAACCTTAGCGTAAACATGGTTTTAGGTTTTATTTCCATCACCTTCCCTTCATGATGAAAATACACAAATCTACAAGTCCACATACTAATGATGAGTTTTTAATAAAAAAGTTTTAAAAAAATTCATTATAACATCATCAAAATCATATACAAAAATCATTAGTGAATAGTTTTAGATTTTATACATTTTATTTGTCTAAGCAATAAGCCTATTATAAAACCTTTTTTTCTCTCTAATTGATGATTTATTCCTTGAGTTTGTGACGACGTTTTCTTCTCTTCACTTCCTTCTTTCAAACTATCCCACGAACGCATGTTTCCCTTTGTCGAATTTCTCCCATGACTAGTGTAAAAATAATTCAGAACTTGATTCTAAAATAAGGAGTGAAAACCTATACTTTTTAAGGGTCTATGCATGGATTTATCTTGAAAGGTGGCATTGCAGTCTACCACCTTATACTTTCACAGGCCTATTGCATGCCACGTGTAAGCCAGATGTCGAGCCAAAGGTGACTAGTTGCATGTATTGCCACACCATGACTGCCCTGATGGGCTTCCAAAATCTATTGTGGCGCACTGCTTAGTTTCGCTATAGCACTCTACAATGGATCTTTGCCTTCTTTGCTTCTTAAAAAATTTAGTTTTGTCTTTCATTCTTCTCAATTTCTTACTAATACCCAAATTTCAGATTTAATCAAATATTTTTCAAAAAATTTGTGTATTTTCTTTCAAAAATCATATTTATTTGATATTCACCAAAATTCTCATTATTTAATTGAAATACATTGGTACAAACAAAAGGGTCATTACAGTCGTCCCCTCTTAAATAAAATTTTGTTCTTAAAATCTTTTATCTTTCCAAGTGTATTGTTTATGATTATGTACTTGCCACAATCGAGAGGTGAATAAAGATCTTAATCAAATACGATGGATATTAAGACTCCATGTAGCCTGACTATTTTCTGAATGTATAATCAATTTAGTCAATCTACTATGTCTTTTCTTTATATCAAAAGGAAATGGGCAGATTGAGTCATCTTATTTTCAATAACCCCAATCATATCTAGTTGTTGCAAAATTCTAGGTAGTGCCATGATAGAATCTATAGCTATATGATCCTACTTTCACTCAGAAATACTGAGTGGTTTAGTTTTAGCTTGTTGACAAATATCGTAATGCTAAACATTTAGGCTACATCTCCCTTAATACCTGGCTACCATTAAGTACATTTGACATTAAGGTACATCTTATTGACTCTTGGATGGATGATATACTTAGATTGCAATTCTACAAGAATGTTATGCCGCAGTGGAAACTTATATGATACCTAAAATCTACCTCGAAACCATAAAATGTTGTCACAATCAAAAGTCCACTCTTTTCAAGAGGAATCTCCCAAGCTCAAAACATATCATAATTGACATTTGGAGATTGTGCCGCCACAATCTCTTACATCGACAACAATGGTGCTCTCAATTTCACACAAATCAAGTTGTTAGCGGTTTAACACCTGACCTTGGGTCACACGACTGCACTAAGGACAAATTATGAACACACCCTCGAGTGTAATTTATGCGAGGTAAATAAACATGTAGTAATAATCACGAGTTCAATCATAGGATGGGCATATTACGTCAACATTATTCATTCTTTACTAGGTATCATCATATAATTAACATAACAAAGAATGATATAGATTGGTAGGGAATCACAATTAATCAAAAGTGATAAAAGCTTCTAAATACATATATTAAGAGAAAGCCATACATCAAAACTGAATTAAAGGAACCAACAAGTAATTGAAACATAAAGGCTCATTAGTCAACACCACGATAAGATTAGGCTTCCAAGGTTTCACCATGTCTGCTTGAATCAGCAAGTAATTGAAAATGAAGTAAAAATAAAGGGGTGAGCTCAAAGGAGCCTAGTTAATCATCTCATATACATCTCAAACATTATAATAACTATGGCAACGATATGCAAACACTTTCAAATATTAGACATTTCAAACATTTATTTATTTAGGGTTGAAATTATGATTGAAAAGACTATCGTTGATATTTTTCTTCTCTTGTATGAGACATTCATTAGTTTAGGACATAGTTCAAGGACTCCTAAACCAAGCATTAACCCACAAGAACACTTTTCGAAAAAACATCAAGTATTAAGGATACTTCTAGAGCAGGGATCGGCATGTGAGTATATCTTAAATAAAACTATGCCGTGGTCATACACAAGAATGATACTATACTAGTTCACGACCCTAACTCGGATGATCTCAATCAAAGATTTATCAATAGTGATTAAGTACGGATACATCACGTAGAGCTTATTCAACTAGGAGCACTACCTACCATGATCAAATATGGATATGCCCACGCTGGTATGTAATTAACATCTTAATTGTCTTGGTTTTAATGGAATTCACAATATAGGTAAGGTAAAGTAGTTCATGTATGCATACTGATCAATAGACATTAATTAACAAGAATTAACCACACATAGGTTATCATCCTAGTTGGAAAGTAAAATGAAATCTAGCATAAAACATATAAACAATAACCTAGAATGCCTTTAGGGTTTAAGCATACATGCATACGTACCTTCTAATCATACTAACATGATCCTAACCATTGAATGTAATATAATACATATTTAATTATTTTGAGTATCTTAATTATGATAATACAGGAGAGAAATGAGAATCACATCCACCTGTACTTACGTTTTGGTGGCTTTGAGATCTGTACTACGTCTAAAATTATCCCAAATATCAACCTAAACAGTGTAAAATTCTATTTTTTAGCCCATGTAATAACTTGTAATATTTTGAACTTTACGTATATTTTATGCTTTGTCACCTTTTAGAGCACCATCATTGTTACTATTGCACTATTTGTGCACTATTGCCTTAATTTTTCACTATGGACTTAGTCAACATTGTTTTTTGTTTATAAAAATTAATATATATTTTCTTAATTGATCATTATATGATTAATTTAATTTCTAGAAATTCAGTAAAAAATATTATGCATAATTTTACATGATATTTCAACTTTGTACTTATTATAAATACTCAAATTCCTTATTTTAAGTGTACCAATATTTTTACCTCTAATTATCACTAATTTTACCCTAAATATTTTTATTTTCTAATTTTTATATTTTTCAATGATTTTTACTAATAATGCAAATTTGATGCATTGAGGATTTTATTTTTCAACCTTAAGGCCTTAATCTATAAGTATATATTGCTATTATATTTTTAAATAATTTTGAATTTTGCCTATTGCCTCTTTGCTGGAGAAGGATATGATGAAGAGTAGAACTTCGAACTTCTCTAACATAAGATGTGAGGGCTATTCAATATACGAGTCATATCTTCTCAAAGATGGTTCAAATTTCCCATAGTGGTTCCTCACGCCGAGGTTGCTCTTCTTCTCATGTTTGAGTTGGAGCTTGGTCCCAAATGACCTCTCTTAGCAAACTATGGAAAATTAGGGTTTTGATCTTATTTTTAAGATTCAAGTGCTAATTGGTATCATGTCTATGATCATAGTGAAACTGACAGTATCTCCTTCGATCTCACTAGTGGGGTGTAGTGTTCATCTTCTTTGGCCACCTCAAGTCATTCTGATCTTGGATGCTCACCAGGAGTTGTTCTTGTGATAGGCTTAAAAGCATGTCGTTAGTGTAGGCCGTGTCTACTTCTCTTTTCAAGTTATCTAGTCTCATTTTTCTTTAGAGCTTGGTCGACTTTTCCTTTTTGTCATCTTTCTTCCTCTTAAGATCCTTATTGGAGAAAGTCTTAGTTGCATTGCGTACTAACACTATTATATATATTTTATATATGTTTTGCATTAATTTAGTAAGAAATAGGATATATTTATTTATAATTAGGTGAATAAACATTTTTAGGAGCATTGCATGTATATATGCATTTTGAGAATTTTAATATAGTTTTTATTATTTTTATTTGTGATTTAATGTTCAAGAAATGATTATCAATTATTTGTACAGGCTTAGAATAATTAGAAGCAGGTATAATAGCGTATTGTAAAATGGCATTCATCAAGTGTACAAAGCCCAAGACAAGGCCCAAGATAAAACATGGCAAAAGCAACCCGGTCCAAGCCCAAATGAATTATGATCATTAGCAAATGGCATGGAGTGTACTTATGCAAATCAAAGCTTGGTACTATTGACATGGAAGAATGGCAAATCGTGTAAATATGAATCAAACACCATGGGTTGATTGTCAAATTATTTGAAACCAAATGTTGTGTGCAATTAGGAGTGGAAAAAATTGTAATCAAGAAGAGAAGCAAGGGTGAATTAATTTAAAGAAGAAGAAAAAAGAGTAAAGCACCAAATTTGCTCCAAACATGATCTGTTTTGGTGAACCGACTTCAAGACTGTGGTCTTGACAGTGTGGACCACGGTCATGCGTGATGAAATAACAACAATATATTGGATTTTTTTGGGTTTTTGGTAGATGGTGTGATCGCGGTCTTGGGACCACGGTCGTGTGATTATGCGTCCGTATTATGTACAATTAGGGTTTTTTTTACGAGTTTCATAGAAGAACATTATAAATAGGTTTCATTATTTAGTGATTAGTTATTATTGAGATTTGCTATTGTGACGACTAGAACAAGAAGAGAAGAAAATTGAAGATGGATACAAAGAACAAGAACACAACAAGAGTATGATCTTCTATTTGTCAAAATCTTTATCATATAATCTCTTTACTATGACTGGCTAAGTTTCTTATATCTAGGATGCAGATTTGATTATAGAAACTCTTGATTCTAAAATAATTTAATTTTTTTGAAGTATTGTTTTATATTTTGTGAACTTAATGCTTTTTATTTACTAGTCATATATAACTTGATCTCAAACTGTTGAATTAACTCGAGAGAGAGGTTTAATAGTTAGATAATCAAAGTATACTCCTAGAAAGATCAATTGACTGAGAGGTTGCTGATTTTCTATCAAAGTATACTCCTAGAAAGATCAATTGACCGAGAGGTTGCTGATTTTCTAGAAGGTTGCATGTGATCTTATGATTTTCTAGGAGGTTGTGCACCTCGAGAGGGGGTATTAAGAAACATAATTAATACTATTAAGGCACTTCGAGAGAGGGTTTTGATTATAAGCGTTGTAACCTATAGAACTGAGAATCAGATTAATTGAAGTAAGAATTAAGAGTGATTACTTGAGAATTCACTATCCTAAATAATTAATTTGCAAAGTTTTTAAGTTAATAATTTTTGTTTTTAATTTAGTTTACTTTTAAACGATTCAAGTTTCAATTGCAAGCTTTAATAAACTCGATATTAATAGTAAATTGGGAATTAGGATTGTTGACCATATACCGTTCCTTGAGGACGATATCCGATACTTATCGTGTATTACCATTGCTATCTTGTACACATATAGTGGTCTTAATAAGTTTTTGGTGCCGTTGCCAAGAAACGGTGTTAATAGTCTTAAAACCAATTAAAATTGGTTAGATTTTAATTAAGACATTTTTATTTTATTTTATTATTTAATCTGTTGGCTTGCTATACTTGATCGGTTTTCTTTCCTTGTGGCATTTCAGGTTTTGTATGAATAGAAACTCAACAGAGTTGAGTGATCTAGACTGGTTCAAAACACTTCAACAATTTTAGTTGGAAGCCCGAGGCCATAGATCTGATATGGTTGAGAGTATTAGATCTACAATTGGTATTGATGGTGAAGTGCCACTCTGAGACTTTTCAAACCCGTGTTGAATAATTATTACGCCAGAATTGCCTGCACACGCATCAATGCTAACAATTTCAAGTTAAAGCCTTTGTTGATACCTATGGTGCAGCAACAAAAGTTTGGGGATTTGGCTACAGTGGATTCGATGGCACGCTAAACTCATTCATGGAAATTTGTGATACTGTCAAGATGAATGGTGTGACTCGGATTAGTTCCCTTCTCTCTAAGGGACAAGGAGAAGACATGGTTGTAGATTCTCCTACCAGGTAGCATCACCACTTGGGAAGAGATAGCTCAGAGGTTTTTACAGAAGTATTTCACTCCTACAAAAGTTCATCCATTGAGGGGTGAAATTAGTTCATTCAAGCAGTTAGACTTCAAGTTTCTCTATGAAACCTAAAAGAGATTCAAAGACTTATTGAGAAAATGTCCTCAGTATAACTATCTTCCTTGGTTATAGATTCAGATATTCTACAGTGGTTTGACGCCACCTATTAGAGCTTTGGTTAATTCAACAGCTGGTGGTACTTTGATAGGAAACTCTAATACAGAGGCCACTTATCTTTTGGAAGATATGTTAGCCAATGCCTACGACTATGAAACAGAGCGATGCTCAATATAAAAGGGTGAAGTATATGAGGTTGATGCAGTTATAGCTCTAAAAGTACAGATAGCTTCTATGACCCACCAGATGAATGCATTGACTGAGAAATTTGGTCATGGCTAGTTTCAACCCCAACAGAATCAATCTATTTTGGCCATAGTTGAAGCTCATAAGACATCTTTTACTCAAAAAGTATTTATAAAGCAGATGAATGTAGTGAACTAGTTTAGTACTTATCAAGGTCAGTGGCAGGTTACAATACTCCGCAGTATTATAATCCAAGGATCCATTAGCATGATAACTTCTCTTATGTAAATAATAGAATCATCCAGCAAGACCCACTAGGTTATGTCCCTTAGCAAAGCCTGATTAAAAAAATCATCTATGGAGACAAACTAGACGAGATAATGAATGTGCATGCCCGATTCTTTAAAGAATTGACTAGAAGAATAGATCAAAATGACAACAGAGCTTTAAGGTTGGAAGTTCAAGTGGAGAACATTAATGCTATGATCAAAAACCTTGAGACTCAGATGAGACAAATAACCTAAGCATTCTCCAGTTAGTAGCGAAACTCCTTTCCTAGTGACGCTCATGTCAATCCAAAAGAAAGCTACAAAGCCATATTTAATAGAAGCGGGACAGCGTTCTAGAGCCCAGCCATTCCCTCCAGCCCTCTTATGCTAGTTGATGAGCTTACCCGTTCCAAAGGGCCCATTTTTGTTGAGCCTACCGATCCATCAACTATTGATGATGAAAAGAAGAAGGTTAGACATCTCGGCATCACCATTCAAGGCAAAAAATACCTTGAGCCTCCTCCGTTACCCTTTTTGCAGAGGTTTTATAAGAAGCTAATATATCATGAGACTGTGCGGTTGACAAACGAGTGTAGTGCTATAATACAAAGAAAGCTACCTTAGAAGCTAAAAGATCCGGGGAGTTTCACTATTCTTTGCAGCATAGGCACTGAAATATTTGAAAAGGTTCTTTGTGACTTGGGGGCCAACATAAACTTAATGCCACTTTTTTTGTACACCAGCAGTTGGACCTTTCTGAAATCAAGCCTACTACCACATCTCTTCAACTTGCGGACCATTCTGTCACTTATCCACGAGGGATTATTGAAAATCTGCTCGTTAAAGTGGATAAGTTTATCTTCCTAGTTGACTTTGTTATTCTTGATATGGGAGAAGATGTGGAGAAGATGTGGAGATAACATTAATTCTTGGGTAGCCATTCTTAGCTACTAGTTAGGCCCTAATAGATGTCACCATGGGAGAGCTCAAACTGTGAGTGGATGAAAATTGAGTTCTCTTCAACATCTATCGCTCATTGAAGCCCCTTACTGAAGTGCGAGAATGCAAGCAAGTACCAGCTGAAACTACGATAGAGGTTGAGAAGCCTAGGCCCCCTAATATTAAGCCTACAAATGCTGAATCTGATATAGGGAAGGACATACAAGCACATTGGAAGTAGAAATATGCTACTACAGAACCACATGATGCTGATGATACTTAGAGAATTATTATGCAGTAGTCACATCACCATTTTCTGAAATATAAGTAGCCACTGAATATAATGAAGCAAGAGTTGCCCAAGCCAAAGTGTTTGTGAGGATCAACAAATTGGGCTTCAGTTAACTCATATCCACGTCAAGCTGATGACGTTAAACATAATGCTTAGTGGGAGGCAACTCACTA
>JAJIYU010015603.1:0-12583 GCA_030144865.1 Tinospora cordifolia
AACTTCTCGCTCATGAAAATGAGAAGTGTTAACACTCAAATGGCTAATACAGCAAACAGCAAAAATACTAAAATGCAGAAACAAATTTAGAAGGTAGTAGTAGTAGTAGTAATCTTTGCAATCAAATCAAACTGTGGTTAAGCTATTAGGAACAGTAACAATAAAAAAAGAGGCTGGAAAAATTGTTACATCCAAATGAGACAAACTAAAGAAAAAAGGATGCCTTGATCCTAGGGACGCAACCGGAATGATGGAAGCCCAATACAACAACAATACCGCACTTTTTTTTATTTTTCATTTTCTTTTTCCCTTTCCTTTTCCTGTTACAAACATTATAGATACAAACACAAGGAAAACCTGAATGTACTTACACTTTCAAATGAGAAAACCTCACAACTGTATGTGTTAGTTTCCCATTAGAGGGGAGCTCTATCGCCCGCTCGGCACTTAGAGAAAGTTCATTTTAGCCGTCCATTTAGAGAGCCAAAAAAAAAAAAAAAAGAGTTTTAAAGAGATGAAATGATTGGGAGAACTAGATTTGGATAGATTGAAAGCTGAGACGAGATGCTCACATTCCAATCAAAAGCAAACCTCCTTGCAAACATAATGGATGCATTCCTTTCACGTTCCGATTCAAAAGCTAATACAAAGGAAAGTCCCCTCTTTACTTCCCAAAATAATGCCTGCGCGGCAGCATTGTCCGCTTCTCCTCTTTTACTACACAAAACTGGATACATGGAACGCAGAGAAAATTTCAGAAAAAACTCTTTCCCACTAAGTAAAAAAAAAAAAATGTAGAGTTGTGCAAGAACTTGAGCCTTAATATGAACAAGGGATACCATTAGCTTCTTTCACATGTTTTGGTAGGAAGATTAATACTAATAAATGTGTAAAGTTTGCATCTCCAAGGCAAGTTAATTACCTGCATAGAGGAAGACTTATGCAAAATTCTTTAGCTTGTGTCATCCTTCCTTTACAAAGTTTGATCCTCACCTTCCCAATGTGAAGTACATTGAGAAAGTTTGATGGGTTATCATTTTCGTCCATTTGAGTGACAGTGAACAAATGATAAGAAATAAGCTAGCCTGTTGATAATGGAAGTCTGTATTGGACTACCAGAGCAGCATCCATCTATCACATTAAAATATATAATTTAATTAGTATGTTATTAAAGTAAATGAATACTATCATTCCAAGTACCACGATAATTCTTACTAAAAATTCTCTACATAGGTATAACCAACATAATATAATTACGGGTACCCTCAACATTGGTATATACTCAAATAATTTGAAATTCTTATCTTATTAAACATCTTCTTTAGTAGAATAACAAAATATAGGTTATCCTTGTGATAATACTTATGTCATAATCATAATATATGCATGAACACATATTCAGACATCCAGTCACACAATACATCTGTCACCAATATATATAATTCACATATTTTCATGACGTATATATTTTTAAATAAATAAATATGCATCATCATCACGTTACTAAAGATTCCTCATACATATCACATGTATAATTCATGTAATACTCAAACTACACAATCAATTAACCATATTTTCATGCATATATCAAAATATAATAAAGTGAGGGTCATGAAATCATTCCCATTTAAATTGTTTATTTCAAAAGGGTATTCAAATTTCTTTGCAACTAATATAATCAACTTATACACATAGGAATTGTACTTAAATTTAATAATTCATGATTTCTATCTAGATTACGTCAAATAAGAGTTTTATGGTATACTGCCTAATATAATATATGCATAGTACACGTAACTACGTTTAGATGGAATCATAAGTGAGGTGTGTTACACACATCCCGCCCATCAATATATATAATATAATATAACGTTGGATGAAGTACTGATACTGATCCTTTATTTTCAATAGCGTGGGTTGAAAAGGGAAAGAGGTTTGCAGCCGTATAAACCGAAGAGTGCTATTTTTCTATGATTGTTACTCGTGTCGCAGAAACGCGAGAGGGCAATTAACACAGTAAAAAAAGAGTAGGGTGTTCATCAATCCGACCAACTCGATCAATTCGCCCAACCCAAACCTATTGGGTTGATTTGAGTTGAGTTGCATTAGTTATTTGGATTGGATTGGGTTTTAAAATGCTTAACCCGAATAGTTTGGATTGAGTTGCGGGTTGAATACTTAAAAACCCAAACTAAACCGATCCAACCCAATCTTATTTATTTATTTTTTTTAATTATAAATATTTTTAAAAATAAATGAAATAAGTTCTTGAAATATTTTTATTATATATAAATGATAAACTTATAAGTAACTATTTAAATTGATATGATTATTTATATTATATCAAATCTTCTTTCTATATAAGTACCATCTATTATTTTCAAAAACTAATAATAAATATTTTTCTTTCTACAAAATTATCTATTTCATAGCAAAAGAATTTTAACTTGAAAAATGATATCATTAAGTTTTACTAATATTAAATTTATGTAAATCAAAGTAATAAGAAGATTTCAAAAATAATATTATTTTTATATGTATAATGAGTTAACTATAAAATATAATTAAAAATAAATATACAAATTTTTTTTAATTTAATAGTTCTTTTGTAAAGAAAACATCAAAATATAATAAAAAAATATTGAATTAGAGCCAACCCGATAAACCGACCAACCCAAATCGAATCCGAACTGTTTGGGTTGGGTTGGGTTTAACCATAGATTGATTTGAATTGGGTTTGAACTTTTTCAATCTAAACTATTTGAATTGGATTGCAAGTGTATCCCAAATCTGATCCAATCCAACCTACGAACACCTCTAAAGAAGAGTGGCGAAAGAAGGAGAGGGGAAGTAAGAGGGCGTGGTCTGCAACAATAGAAGAACAGGAAAGAAAGTGAGAGCCCAATGCTTGCAGTGGATGCTCGCCAATTCTCCGGCAACAGCTTGGTTTTGCTATCGGTTTCATAGATGGAAGATGCCGATGTAGAGATAGAGAGAGAGAGAGGGAGCGTGGTGGGGGTGGGAGACGGCTGTGGTGTGGAGTATTGTAGTTTAATTATGGACTTTGAGGTTGAGTGACGGCTGTTAAATAGTAATAAATGAGAGTTGTATTTATAATTGAACTCCATTTTCTCATAGAATTTGATATAATGCAAATAGTTAATGTGGACAAAAACTCACCTTTCGGTTCATATAAATAATTATAACTAATTGAATTTAAATCGAATAATATGTATGTATTTTTGACTTTTTATCGGATAAATGAAATCTATACAAAAATGAGTTCTTAAATGTTTTTGAACATTTTGAAATTAACTTTAAAGTCAGATTTTTTAAATAGTAACATCTATGTATTGCGCACGTTTATATGTACATTTTGACATTTTTGCTTATGAAAACTTGTAGAATTAAATTCATAAAGGTGGTTTTTAAATGTTTCGAACTTATCCGTAAAATTAGATTTTTGAAATGAGGTCTTTTATTATATTTTTGCTTAATTCAACTAGTACACGAGTAACTGTTATTGTGCATATTTGATACTCACCAAAAAAAAAAAAAAAAAGAAATCTCAATCATAAACGTTATTTGATATCTTATATTTTGAATACTTTTAGTTTTGAGTCTACAATTCTGATAATACCCTTACTAACAAAATTATAAAAAATGTCATTAAAATTAAGATCAAAATTTTAAAAAGTTGCGAGAGAGAGTTAGAGAGAGAGAGAGAGAGAAGGTCCAATGGTACAACTACGTAGGATTGAATATGTAAATCCCTATTTTATTCCACCACATGTGTTTGAATACGCAAATTTATAAGTTAAATCCATTCTAATTATCTCTACCCATTTCTTTTAAGTCTATATTTACCTATATTGTTGTCGTCTAGTCTCAATGATACCTATGGCCTATGTTTATAAACTTTAATCGTAAAACACCACAAAGTTTTCTTGAAAGTTTTCTAAGGGAACCCAAGAAAACTTTGGGTAAAAGGATACTTCACTTCCTTGTCAAACTCAACTGCCTCATTCCCCACCAAGAAGCCTTGAGATTTCATCACATTTTATGGTAAAACAATTGGGTGGAAGAAAGAAAATACATAAATTTCATTATTAATAGCAAATGAAATGGGGATGATTATTAACATGGAGGTATACCTATCCTTGAATCTTGAATATGAACTTATCTTGGACAAAGAAATAGGTTGGGGACGATGATGTGGAGGTTTTTAAGTATACATGATGAGTAGTTGATTTTATTGAAATACACGTATTTAGATTTAGAAGAACTTTAGTAATTTATTTTTACAAGGATTTTAATTAATTGTGGTCTAATCCCAGTAGAACTCCAATTTCTTCATTCTAGTAGGAGTTTGATTTGGTTGTTTATAAATATATTTCAATTTTTTTTAATAGGAGTTGGAAGGTTGATAAATAAACTGAGTTATGAAATAATAATGATTTGGGTACAATTTTGCATAGCTAAAATTTTCAAAGCATGAAAAATATGTTTGGTTGGTGTGAAACTCAAAAATAAATTTTCAAAATTCATAAGAAAACGTGTTATTTTCAATTTTTACTTTTTTAAGTTGCATTCTAATTTAATCCCAAAACAAATGAATCTTAACATTCCAAGGATTCCTAATGCCTTTCTTCCTAAAGATTCTTACTTTGTTAAAACTATAACTAGATTTCTCAAAAGCTAAGGATTCAATAAAAGGAAGCAGAGTTGCTTTTGTTTTTCTACTCCTAGAAACAAGTAAGACAGTCAGGAACAATCACACAAAACCAAAAGATAGGTAACTAAATTGATAGAGAAACTTCGCTCGCAGGGTTAACACAAACATTAAGCAATAGTTTGATTCTCACTCCCGCAAAGTGTGTGTCCTTGCTAAGGCTATATTTCTACCCGACAAAAAGGGTTAATTAGTATTTGAGTTATTCCAAATGTGAAAAAAGTAATGTCTAAGTTATTTATAAAGTTTGAACCATAATTAATCTTGTAATGTGTGAATACTAGCCTAAAAATAGATTGTGCAAAAGCCAAAAAAAAAAACAAAAAAAAATCCTTCAAAACCTTATTCAACAAATTAATTGTCAACCATTAATTTTTTTTTCCTATCATTTGACCCCTTCCAAGACCCTATTTTCTTAAAAGATAAAAATAATAGTTGCCCAATGCACAAAGCTTCCGCCTAGGGAAAGTCTTCAAGACCCTATTTTCCATTTAAATATAAAAAAGAAAAACTTAGAACCGGAAAATTTCCTAATAGCTAAATCAATTGCAATCAAAATAATTTTACCAGAATTGCAGTGTAATTTTCCATCTACACAACATTCATCAAAACCGCACAGATTGAACCACACCGGAATCAAATATTTAAAAAATTACATTACAAAAAAAAAAAAAAAACTCTAATCAACCTAAATTTCAAAGCTTGCATAAACCATGTATCAAAAATAAGTGTCATAAAATCTGAATTTCATTTAAAAAAACATCTGGGTACTTATCTTGAAAAGTGCAAGAACATTACACTGACAACCATTTCTTCAGTTCATCCTGAAGCTCTAGTCAGACTACTATTTATTCGATGAATTGAAAACCCAAAACCACAAATTTCTAAAGCTAGATAAATAAACTTTCAATAATTTAAATTGCAGAGACTTCAAACAAAAATATTGCAAATTAATCACAAATCTGTGTCTCGTGATTGTTCAAATGTATGGTTATTATAGAAAGAAGCTTTTAACTGAAAAATAAAAGCAAAGATGAAGATGGGTGATCACCAAAGTGGCTTGAATTCGATCAATTCTCTTCATATTGAATGAATATATATATATATATATAATTTTATTTCTCACAAACTTGTATTGCTTATTTTATTACAGTATATCGGTTTCTACGGGCACTACTTCTATTTTATAAACAATTTTAAATCTAATAAATAATTACTTTAATTCAAACTCAAACTCGAACTAAAATTACCTATTTCAAACTTTACCCGAACTCTTAATTATACTTTAACTCTAATAGACAAAGCTATTTTGATACAAACTCAAATTATAGTATGCAATTTATATTACAATTCTAATATTTCCATTAAATTAGATTATTTAATTACATTAAATTTTCCTGTAGTGTAGATTTTGTACACCAAGTATATTTTTCAGTTTCAAGAATATCTCAATCTTTAAAAGTTTATTAAATAAATGAGCGACCTGATCTTCAGACCTATAATAAAATAACACAATCTTTTTATGTTGCACTTGCACTCACAAGAAGTGATATTGCAAATCAATATGCTTACTTCATCCATAAGTCATTCGGTTGTTACTAAGTCAATGTCAAACATATTATTAACATAAATAGGTATAAGTCGATCAATAGACATATGAATCTATTGCAAAAATATTACTCAACCAAATGACTAGATAAACACTCAAAGCATTAACAACTTACTCAGCTCCAGATATAAATAATGCAATAATAGACTACTTCTTTAAGGACTAAGAAAATACAATAGAATCATAATAAAAGGTATATCCAAATATAGTTTTCCTTTTATCATGGTTCATTCCTCAATTAATATCAAGATTTCTTAAAAGATGAAAATCGGTAGAGCTAGAATTAAATAATCTATGATTAAATGTACTCTTAACATAATTTATGATATATTTAGCAATAAAAAGATAAGACTAATTGGGTGTTTCTATAAATCTATTAATCAAGTCAAAATTTCATAAAAAATCTTGCCTTGTGCAAGTAAAGTATCAAACAATGATAATGTGTAAAATATTGTGCACAACGGAATTAGAAGCCAATCAAAGAAAGTGCACACACTAAGTAATTAACAATCTGAATGAATGCAAATCAATTCAAACGTGACAACACACAAATTTAACATAATTTAGCGTATCACCTACGTCCACGAAAGATGAAAAATAATAGGTTACAACTTATAATCTAATCTACTCAAATTCCCTTATACAAAATTGCTCTCACACAAAACTCAATTTTTTACATACCCAAATAAAGTTTTATATATGAGAAAAGTTCTAAATAATTTTCAATTTTTAATTACTTTATAAATATAAAACTAAGTTATTAACACTAACTAGGAAACTAATACAAACGAAATTCTTCCTAATTAAAATTTCACATTGAGTGGTTTAGAGTCATCCAATATTTAACATAATAATACTTTCTCACATTAAATCAAATAATTGAGAGAAAACTTTCTCAAAAAAAAAAGTTCCTCAAGAAAATTTTCTCAACAACTAAATACAACCTTTAATTCTTATTATATTTTGCGATTTGGAACTTTTCATAAATGATGTGTGGCTATTTGGCAATTAATTAAATTTTAGCTCAATAAACCATTCAAATGGCACATAAGTGTTAACATGTTGGTCTTCGTATCTTTAGCTTTTCACAAAAATAAAATAAATAAAAATAAAAATAAAAATGTATAAAAAATAATTGTTATAAAATAATTTAAAAAATTGAAGAACTCAATAAGAAGACAAGAACATTGTTAGGATCACTGTAACTGTACAGAATCGCAATAGTAATATACTCGGTAAATACCGGATTGTCGTCCTCTGGGAACGGTTTGTGATTAATATCTTAAATCTCAATTTAATTTTAATATCAATTTTATTAAAACTTAAAATAAAGTTAAATATTAAAAACTTAAATTAAACTTAAATTAAATTCAAAATCAAATTGAAAGCAAGTGAATATTAAATTGAAAAATATATGAATTAAAATTATAGGATAGTAAAATATCATGCATTCACTTTTAATATTTATTTCAATTAATCTAAATTTTGTTCTTGTAGGTTATAGCACAAATAATTAAAACCCTCTCCCGAGGCGCCTTAATCATATCAGTTAAATTGTCTAATACCCCCTCCCGAGGCGTACAGTCAATAAACTAATGCTTTAAAAATATTAATCACATGCAACCTCCTATAGAATTAACAACCTCTCGGTCAATTAATTCAAATAGGTCTATATTTTGATTATCTAATTATTGAACCTCTCTCCCGAGTTAATTCAATAATCTAAATTCAATTTATAGGTGATCAATCAATAAAAAGCATTAAGCACACAGAATATAAAACAATATCTCAAAATAAATTAATCGAAATAAAAATCAAAAGTTCTTACAATCTAAATTACATCCTAGAAATAAAAATACTTAGCCGGACATATTTAAGAAAATACCAAACAAATAATTAAATAAAATAAAGATCATACTAGACAAGGCTTTGATCTTGTTCATCATTTTTGTTCTTCAGTTCTTCTTCTCTTTGGTCTTCAAGAATTGCTTCCAAACTAGAATCATGAACCTCGAATTGAATAAATGCAAAATTAATGTATTGGCCTATTTTTATATGTATTTTAGACTCCTTATTAGACTATAACTCTAAATTGTAATGTATTTTTGTCTAGGCTTCCAATCTTGCCCTTGCTTTTTCTTTGTATTTATGCTCTCCTTGCCCACCAAATTTATGGAACTTTAATTCATGTGTTGTGTTTCAATTATTTTAAACCTGCAAAATAATTTAGAATCCTTCATCGGACATTAAATTAAAAATATAAATAAATATAAAGAAAAAACTATATTAAAATACTCTAAATGCATAAATAATATGTAATATGAATATAATTGATCATGCATCTAATTATGAGTAATTATATCACATTTTCTACCTAAACTCATGCAAAACATATGTAAAATTTATATAATAATGTTAGTATGCAATACAACTAACAAACATATAAGAGAGAAAGATTTCTTGTAAAATTATTTATGATTAAGCATTTTCTCATCCACTATTTATAGAGATACAAAATGTATAGGTTACAATGGTTTAAAACATAAATATGAGAATAAATAAGAATATGAATGGTCATCCATTTGTAGTTGATGAATGGAAAACATGAGAGTTATAGTCATAGGTGTGAAATATACAAATTATGGGAGTCATAGACATTCACTATTCAATTATTATAATATTTCATCTTAGATGTCTATATCATAAGAAATATGTCTCGTTGAATCTTACTAAGAAAAACACTAGTGAGAAAAATCTTAGTAAAGAAAAAATAAATACACAATTCCTTATTTGTAGAAAAAACTACCTCATTAAAAACCTTGTCAAAAAAACTCAGTGAGAGAAAACCTTGGTCAAGGAATAAATAATGCAATACTTATATTTACTCTCCCTGTTAATGGTATCATTTAAGATCTCTAAGTTGACGCATTCCAATGTCATAGATAAGCTTTTCCAATAACAAAATCGGTAAAGTCTTTATAAACGCATATGTCAAATTGTCATTTGAACAAATTTGTTGAACTTCAATATTACCATTCATTTGAAGTTCATGTCTAAAGAAGAATTTTGGCAAAATATATTTTATTCTATCTTCTTTTATATATATTCCTTTTAGTTGTAATGCAACTTGCATTATTTTTATATAATATTGTTAAAGTATCATTCTTCGAAAATAGCCTACAAGACTCTTCAATATGTTAAGTAATTGATCTTAACCAATATACTGTCAACTTGGCTCCTGAATTGCTATTATTTCAATATGATTTAATTATGTAGCAACCAATGTTTGTTTGGCAGACCTCTAAGTTATAGTAGTGACGTCATACATGAAAAAAATAACATGTTTGAGGTTTTGTTTTATGTGGATCGAACGAATATCTTGCATTTGCATAAGCAACAAATTGTTATCGAGATACATTTGAATAAAATAAACTCATACTAGTTGTTTCTTGAAGGTATCTAAATATATGTTTGATTTCATTTTAATGTCTTCTTGCAGGTGACGAACTATATATTGTTACTAAATTTACAGAAAATGTTATATTAGGTTTTGTGTTGTTAGCAAGATACATTAATGTATCAATTACACTAAGATATGACACTTCATGACCAAGTAATTCTTCATCAACTTCTCAACGCTTAAAAAGATCATTAGTCACATCAAGTGAATGAACAACCATTAGAGTGTTCAATAGATGAAATTTATCCATGTAAAATCGTTTTAAGATCTTTTCTGTATAAACTGATGAATTTCATTTAATAAATGTTCAATCTGCAACTTAAAGCAAAACTTAATTTTACCAAGATCTTTTATTTAAAATTTTGTCTTTAGATAATTTGTTACTTTTAAAAGTTCTTCAGAACTCTCAATAATGTTCAAGTCATCAACATATACAGTAGTTATAACAAATGTCGATCTAGTTTTCTTGATGAAAACACATGGACAAATTTGATCATTCTTATAATTTTCTTTAAACAAATACTCACTGAGACGGTCATACAACATTCGTTCAAATTGTTTTAGTCCATACAAAGATCTTTGTAACTTTATTGAATAAATTCCTCAAGAATATTAGTTAGATGTTGTAGGTATCTAAAATCCTTCTGTGATTCTCATATAAATATCACAATCAAGAGATCCACATAGGTGGGTTGTGACTATGTCCATTAGATGTATTTCAAGCTTTTCTTGCAATACCAAGCTAATAAGATATATATCTAGATGTAATTACATCCACCACAGGAGAATATGTCTCCTCATAATTAATACTAGGTCTTTGTGAAAAACCTTGCGCATGAAGTCATGCTTTATAGCTTATGGTTTCATTATTCTCATTTCATTTGCACACAAAAACTCATTTATAGTTTTTAGTTGCATAGCACACTAACCATAATAATGTATTTAATGTATAATTTGCATGAGTTTATTAGGAAATTAAGTGTATTTGTTTATATTTGTTACATATACATTTAGAGCATTATTGCATGATTAGTTGCATATTAACATGATTTAAATGTTATTTCTAGCATTTTTATGTGAATATAATGTCTGAAAAAGGTTTTGAGTGTTTATGCAGGTTTAAAATGAACTAGAATAACAAATAACATCACAAGAGAAGTGAAAATGGTTGAAAATATAAATATCATGTCACTGGTTACCTAAGTAATCATTACAATGACCTAGGTAATCAGAGAAGAAGCCATATCATGTCACTGGTTACCTAGGTAATCATTTCAATTACCTTAGTAATTAAAGGAGCAAGAAGTATAAAGTCATTGATTATAGCGATAATCATTTCAATCACCGCAGTAACCAAAATGTGATTAGAACGCAAAAGAGGCTGACCACAGTCCACAAAATGGTAGAAATCCGAGTTTTAATTGAAAGACGATGCTGACCACGATAACACGATTCATTACCGGGTTTCTCATATTTTTAGGATTTTTTTAGTGCGGCCTATAAATAGAAAAGGGATTAGAGTCTACATACCTAATTCAAAAAATCCTGACTGTGATAGCTCAAGAAGAGAAAAACAAAGGGTTCAAGAAAGGATTAAAGATTTAGATCAAGCTTTGAGTATGTCTATTTTTATTCATTTCTTTTTGATGTTTTCATTTAATTCAATGTCAAGCTAGTTAGTTTTAAATGTTTACGATGTAAATCTCCAATGTGGGAACTGTGATTTCTTATTGAAGTGACTGATTTAAAAGCATTATTTTATATTGCGTATGCTTAATGCTTTATGTTTAGTGGCCATAGACATGATGAGTTCAAATCATTAGATTAACTCAGAAGAGAGGTTTAATGGTAGATTGTCACTAATATAGACCTAGATTAGTTGATTGACGGGAGCGTTGTTAACTATTTAGGGGGTTGCATGAGATTGCCAAGTACATAGCGTTAGGTTGTTGATTGAACGCCTCGGAAGATGACATTATGAGACAATACTAATAGAAAGTGAGGCACCTCGGGAGAGGTTTTCAATTACAGGTGTTATAACTCATAGTGCAAGAATTTCATGAACTAAAATAAGAATCATAGGACTTACAACAAAGTTTACTGTCCTAGACAACTTTTCCACATAGATTTTAACAAACAGAATTTTACTGCTTTTAATAGTTTAGGTTCTTATTCAAAAATTAACAATTAAACCCTAATCAGAGTTTTAATAAAATAAAAGCTAACATTAAATTGGGATTTGAGATAAGTAAATTTCATTCCCTGAGGACAATATTCGGACTTACCGATTATTACTAGTGCGATCTTGTATACTTGTGTGGTTGTCAACAATAGTCTACAGGGGTCACACGTTCAAGTGTTTGGATTATAGGCCAAAAAACATTATGTTTTTGTAAGTGGGTATAACTCTACCTAGATTGTGTCTTTTTATTTTTGTCAGTCATGTCTTTTACAACATTTTTCAACAAATTTAGGTTCAAGATCTTCGCTTTCATTCATAACATCAAGCGCAACTTTATATGCAAATATATCATCAACAATGTCGGGACCCCTTCCCTAGGATGAAGGGCGAACTGACCGGTACAGTGTCCCAACAAACCCGCTCGCAAGCCAAGCTTGCCAAGACACTGTTAAGCCTCAACATACAACACCACATCACACACTATCAGAATAATCATAAGTAATGCAGAAGAAATGTAACATACGAACACCAATAAGAACTTCATATTTTCAAAACGGGTCATTACACGTGTGTAGCAACGAGAGAGACTATTCATTATAT
>JAJIYU010015604.1:0-12581 GCA_030144865.1 Tinospora cordifolia
TAAAACTTAATGATGTCACCTTTCAAATTGAAATTCTTCTAGTGTGAAATAGATGATTTTGTAGAAAGAAAAATAATTATTATTAGTTTTTAAAAATAATAGATGATATTTATATACAAAGAAGATTTGATATAACATAAATAATCATATCAATTTAAATAGTTACTTATAAGTTTATCATTTATATATAATAAAAATATTTTAAAAATTTATTTATTTATTTTTAAAAGTATTTATAATTAAAAAATAATAAATAAGATTGAATTGAGTCAGTTTTGTTCGAGTTTTTAAGTATTCAACCTATAACCCAACTCAAATTCTTTGGATTAAACATTTTAAAATTTAATCTAATTTAAATAATTAATGTAACCTAATCAAAATTAACCCAAAAGGTTCTGATTCAGCGAATTGATCAGGTTGGTCGGGTTGATGGGCCAGTGTCCGAACCCCGGACGGGGAAGGAGGTTAGGGGAAGGGCATCCTCGGCTCTGACGAGTGAATGAACAGTTAAGCAAGTTGCATGTTTCTTGGGAAAATTAGTACCACTCTCATCTTCTCATCCAGCGGCCACAGGGCAGGGTTGAGAAAGAAGAAGAGATTTCGATCTTGTCTCAAAGTGGAACCCATCAAATTATCCTCTCGTCAGAGGGAACATGTCTCAAAGTTGAATCTCGTCCTAGAGAACACAGTAGAAACATATACTCCTGTTGAATTTAGGGATTTAGACGGTCGATAATGGATTTATCATGGGTGAGTGCTCTTCTGGTTGGGGCTGGCTGCATTGCCTTGGGCTACCTCCTCGGAATCCGACGCTACCGTCTTCGCAATCTAAGGCTTTTAGTTGCAAGTAAAGCTTCAGCTGTTGCTGCCGCATCCAATACTGCTCCGGTCGACAATCGGAAAAAGGAAGCCCTAGAAATTGAGAAGCTTGCCGAAATACTCGAAGACTTCAAAATGGTTCTGGTTGTTAGAAACGATTTAAAGATGGGGAAAGGAAAGATTGCCGCTCAATGCAGGTATTGCTTCGTCCCTCAGTCTTAATGTCTTATTAGCTTGGATTAGCTATTAATTGCTTGCTGTATTGGCTTATTTGGTTCTGGAAGTACTATGACTTCATACTTGATATGCATTGTGTTTAAGGATGATCGATGCAATAAAACTAGACAATAGGTGTCCTATATATTACAAACCTCGACTTACAGTTTTCCAGAGGGACTACTTATGCTACCGATCAAACTACTCATGCCCTGTGTTTAAGGATGAACAATGAGAAAGAATATAGTCCACTAATGAGGATTTGCATTTCACACCCATACGCAAGTCTAGGTAGCAATGAAGACTGGTTCATCGTGTTTTAGGATTTCACTTTTCTTTTAAAACTTTTATATTTATTGGGTCCAATCACATCATATTTTCTCTAATTTTCCATCATTGCTTCCTGAGCTTGGTAGAGTAATTGGTTATTTGGTTTATTTCTTATGAAAATGCAAGATTTTGTTGTTTGGAATCAACCAACCTTAAACACCATGCTTGTTTTGTGATTTTGGCCAATTTATCTTATTTCTTTATACATATGTTTCTGCTTGAATAATCTGAGCCTCTATCCTTCCTTCCTAGGTATACTTGAGCCAAGTGATTAGAGATCACATCATACGGTGCATTATGAGATAGTTGAATGAGCTCAAGATGGAGTTGACACCTTCCCATGTTAATTATTTGTCTCTAAGCCCCCATTTTGCTTCACTTTGTAGGTCTCAAACCTAACAACATGAGGCTAAAGTGCTTGCACTTCTAGTATAGAATCAATGCCTCTTGTAACATGTTCTGACTGATTGAATGGTAAACCAGGTGTCTTTGTGGCTATTGGGTTATCAACTTGACAAAACATGTCAGAGAAGAATTAGGCATCTTCCTGCCTCCTTTTTTGTCATTCAACATTTATCAATCTGAAATTAGGATCTGTCTCTCCCTTTCTCTATATTCTCTCTATATCTTGCACTTTTTGCATGATCTTATGTTCTATTAGTGAAGGATGCAACACTACTAATTTTGCATTTTTCAGTCATGCAACTCTAGGCTTGTACAAGAAGCTCCTTCATCGAGCGCCTAAAGCTTTGAATAGGTACATTCTTTCACTATTGACATAAATAAGTTTTGTCTGATTGAGGTTTTCTGTGCTTGCACAATTGAAAATCTTGCGCACCTGCTTTTTGCAGGTGGGAGATGTGTGGGCAGGTTAAGGTGGTTTTGAAAATTGAAAGTGAGGAAGATCTGCTAATTTTGCAAGTGAGTGCCACTCTGATTTTGGGAGATAGAAGTCATTATTTGCATTAGAGTTCTTTTATGCTTATTCCATATGATGGTAACAAACAGAAGCTTGAAACATCACTTTGGGTTGTGTTACAACACTCTACTTCTTAATTATGTCATAATTTTAGCCTCCTTGTTTTTGCATCCATGTATGAATTTCTGAGACAATTGCAGATTTATAGTATATAATATTTAGACCCAGAATGATGTAAGTCAGGAAGTTTATAGGACTAATCTACTGGGTTATCAAGTTTATATGTTTAATATGTTGAGCAAAAACATACAAGCTATCCACACAAGTTCATTACGTCGGTCTAGAGTAAGCCTCATAAGTCTGGGACTGATGTGGAAGTGTTTGGGAACAAAAACATATCTTTTGAGCATGACACTGGAAAATTAGATCTACTGTATGAAGTCCTACCTTTTTCAGATGATGGATTCCTTTAATTGATTAATAGGATCTTGAATTGGAAGGGCACAACTGCAAATATTTGAATATAGAAAGCTCCAAATATTGGTGCAGATTGATATCGGACATGCCCCACCTTTGTACCTTGACCAAATTAACTTGCAAAACAATTGAACTCCTAATTTGAATTAATTTCCTTGAACATGCCTTGTTTCCATTAATTGGTTATTCCCTTTGAGAAGTATTGGATTTTAGTTGAACTAAAAGCTCGGTGCGCCAGGCGCCTACCTGCATGGGGTTAGACTACTTTGGATCTGTTATACATAGCCACACCCTGTACTGTAAGAAGCCATTTCCATGGCTAGAAGCCATGATCTCTACACAACAGCAACTACTAAACCACACATATATACACTCTAAAAAAATATTTTTTTAGCTGATACTTCAAACTAAAATGATACTGATAATACGGAGTGACTGTTGATGAAAGATGCCTACTTGAAAGAAAGATAAGGTAAACAAAGAAGAGTAAGGTGGTGTTGGATTTTAATGAATCAACGATTCATGAACATCAAAATGCCTTTTCTTTTCGTAGTGCTAGAAATTAATTAGGAGCATTTTGTAGTGAACCTGGCTGGTGTTGTAATTTCTTTCTTGACATAGTAATAAAGTTTTTGTTTTCTACCTAAAAAGGAAAAAGAAATAAGAAATAAGAAGCAGTTGTAGTGAATCATAATTTCTTTCCTTCCAATGACAAAAAACACATGCTTGCATGCACAAACACAAATGAGCTTTCTAAAAATTGACGACCGCTAGTTGCATGTAGTTGTTGTGATATTTGTTGCATGTTAATGTGCATGTACAAGTATGAGATCCTTAGAATATTGATGTGTTTGAGAAGAACTCCTCGGTGATTTTTTTTATTGAATAACTCCCCTTTTGTACTTCTTCCCTGCTTCTTGTTTACTTTTAGCTTTGAACATAACCTTGGACTAAATGTTTACAGTAGTTCATTGATCAATCATGATGCCCTTTTCTTTTTCTTTCCTCTGTCTGGACCAAATACTGTTTAATGTGATGGCAATTGATTGACCTTAGTTGCTTGCCTCAACCCTGAATCTTTTGTTCCTCTTTGATTAAGTTTTATCTTTAGTTTACTCAGTTAATTGATGTAGTAATGGTCACAGGAAAGGGCAAGATCACTGAAGTTACCAACCCATATTACGGTTGATGCAGGAAGGACACAGATTGCACCAAGTATGTGTTGCATAGAACCTTCATTTGTTTTTGATTTGGCGAAATTTTTGTTTTGATAAGTTCATTTCAAAAAGAATTTTCCTAATTGTTTTTTATATTCATCTTCAGATTCGCGAACAGTGATGGCTTTGCTTGGTAAGATACATATTCTGCTCTAGATGGGTTAAAATGTTATTTGGTTTTGCTACTAAAGATTTGCCTGTTACCATGAAACGTGCAGAACTTTATTTTTCCATTGCTATATTCTCACTTCATTATTGGATGCCCTTGAACTTTAGCTTTACAGTGTGGTTGCATTTTCCCTTAGACTTGAAATTGAGAAATCCTTACCTTAATTTATATATAAAGAAATCCACAAAATACAGTTCTTATTCTTCTTTATGTAACATGTCAGTGATAGTTCTTCCATCCTACACTAAATTGTGTCTTTACTTTCTTGTTCTTTATAATGAAAAAGGAGGCAAAAAATCTACAGTCCAGAGGGTAAAATATTGGAAAAGAGAGAATACATCATGGAACCCATTGATCTAGGATTTTTGCTACTTTACTCATGCGTAAAGTTGAGAAGAAATTCCGATTTACTTCGCAAATGAGCACATTAGGTCATGCATCACTCTATATTTAAGGAATATACAAATAGAAAGATCGAAATATAGATTCAAACTAGAATGTTTCTAATTGGCAAAACATTTTGTATGGTCTATAAAGTATGATGGGATAGTTCATCTCCATAGAAGTTCTTTATTGATATAATGTTCTATGTTTCTGTTTAAAAAAACTCAGAATGTTAGTAGAGACAGTGATGATCTCAACTCATATGACCATGTTCTATGTGTGGTGCATAAAAGAAAAAAGAAAGGTTTTTTTTTTTTGGAGAGATGGCTGAGTGATTGATAGTTCCGATCTTTTTTCTCTTTTTTTTTTCTTTGACAAGAAACAAACATGTGACAAGAGATTGCATGCTTAACCTACTAGGGAATAGAATCTAACAATGAGAACTAATTATTCCATTTGCACACTGATACCCAAGAACTAGTAGACAACTTCAATTGAGTCCCAAACTGTATCCATGCCTTGATGCAAATCAATGAAAGTCTTGAATTTCTTCCAAGCCAAATGTTCCATACTGTCACAAGAAAAGCAATCACTGCCTCATGTCTACTGCTAGGGAAGGAACCATTGAGATGGCATCCACTCAATCACACTCTTCAATGGATGAAGGACTCATAAATCTCCTCCTAAGAAGGTGAGCGACTTGTTCCAAATCCTTCTGCTTAACTCACCTTACACATGATACAGCATGATGGGGAAAGATTACATCCTGGGAGTCTCCATTATAGCAAATCAACGAGTTCTCCATCAACAAATTCTCCATCCACCTTACACAACACGCCATTATGGAGAAAGAGTACATCTTGGGAGTCACCGTTATAGCATATCAAAAGTTTTGAATTATTTGTGAGCCATTAGCCATGACATAGATGGTACTAATGCCTTCCAAATATTATTAGCCTAAGGAAATTTAGAATAGCTGAGGAAGAGATTGAAAATGAAAATAGAGATTTGCATGAGTACATACTTGAAGCTTCCAAAGACGAAGCAAGATGATGATTTGATGTAGAGAAGCATACACCCTCAAGATGCCTAAGAAGATAAACTGTCTCACTCTGCCCTCTCAAAGACAGCCTATGGAAAGTGTAGATCCCATGCCATGATGGATGCTCTGAAATCAACTTTAGGGGAACTAAGAATCTAGATATAGGCTGGTTGCGCATAGAAGATAGTAGAAATAGGTGGGGAAGGAATCTCTCAGGGTATCTCCACTAGCCACCCATCTTCCCAGAAAAGGAACTCATCTATTCCACCTACAACCCAACTACACCTCTCTAGGACAAATGGAATGATCGAAGCTACATACTTCATAGGACTTCTAGCCCTGACCTTGTTGACCATACCTAAGGGATCATCCTCCCAATGTTTGTGCAGTTTTTTGTATCTACTTGATTCAATGCGAGTTCTCAATTCCTCTAGATTTTGGTGGACTTGCCGCACCCATCCCAGAAAGGGCCACATTTCTTAAGCGAATGTTTCCAATTTCTGGCCTCCCCTTTCTCAACTAGCACTTGAACTAGATCCCATGCTACTAATAACTTTTGTTTGTCCCTTCCTTCCTCTTCCATTCGAAGTATCTCATTTTTCTCCCAACTTCTCTAGCTACCCTTATTGACACTCTTAATAGGGAGAGAAAATAAGTTGGTAAGGCAGATAGGATCATAGGACCAATCCAATGAGAGCCGATTTCCACACCTTCGACAAAAGCTCCTTTTCCATCCCTCCAATCTTCTCAATATCATACGACTCCAAAGATTAATGTTTGCTGGATTCTTTTCTAAATGTAAACCTAGATAACTTATGGGCCATCAACCTGCTAAACACTCAATCCTTCATGTCGGATCCTCAAGCGGAATCTCTTGCACATTTATATCCATAATTGGATACTTGGCCAAGCTGACCTTTAGCCCAGAGAATGCCTGAAAATAGTGGAAAATATTGAGGGCATTTTGATAATCTCTATCATTCAACCATTTCAACCATTAAGCACAAAAACACTATCATCATGGAATACTTCTGTCTCCTCTCTTCCTATCCGAAAACCTCTCACAAAAGAGCAACTTATTGCCCTAGACATGATTCTACTCAAGTCATCAGCTATAATGGTGAATAGAAAAGGGAGCAGGAAATTTCCTTGTCTAAAGCTTCGTTTTGTGACAAACTTTCCCCTTAATTGCCCATTCACTACCATTGAGTATGTGCCATAAGACACACCCCAACATTCACAATATCCTCTGGGTTGAACCCGTTTGCCCTTGTCATGAGGTCTGAGAACCCCCATTCAACTGTGTTGTAGGCTTTAGCAAAATCCAACTTAAACACTATCTCCTCAGGTCTTGCAGCTCTTTAATTTTCGACTGCCTCGTTGGCAATCAACGGCACTTCCAGGATTTCCTACCTTATATGAAGGTGGATTGAGTGTTTGGGAAGAAAAGCAAAGAACCCATTTGGGCTTGGGGATTTGGATCCATCACAGCTAAACATAACTTCTTGTAATCCTCAACCTCAAAATACTTTTCTAGTGCCATTTGGTCTTCTTGAGAAATAGCTGCCAATCTAACCCATCTATGGACTGTTACCCCTCTTGATGTGACTGAATATACCCCCCTTAAGTTCTCTACCACCTCATGAATCACTCCTATCTCTGACTCGATTAAGGTTCCATCCTCCATTTCAATGCTAGAAATATAGTTCTTGGATCTACTCTTCGACATGCCATGAAAGAATCTCGTATTAGCATCTCATTCGTTTAATCCTTCTATCTTTGCCTTTTGGAGGGCCGTCTTATCTTGCCTCATACGTACCTGTTATAACTCATCCAGTCATCCTTGAAGAGTTTCTTAAAGGTAGAAAGCTCCTCATTCCAGACATTTCTCCTCCATGCTATCTAATTTGTCGACAAATTTGCTCAAATCCTTCCTTCTCTTATTTGCAGATTTGAACATTTCCTTATCCCACAACGTAATTGCTTTCCCAACTGAGCTTAGTTTGAGCATGAATTTATAGCCTTCTATTCCATATGCGTGAGACAATGAACAGTAGGATTTCACTTTTTTGCAAAAAATGTCTTTGATTACATCAATTATTTTCGTTATGAAAGGGGGACAAACCCTACTTAGCCATGTTTGTCTCTAGGATGATGGGTGTATGATCCAAGTTGGTTGAGGAAGGGCCTCTCGCACCAAGGAAAAATGGTATCCCATTCTCCAGACAAGGAACATATTCAGTCTACAATATATTAGAGGGGACCTAAAATTAGACCATGTAAACTATGCTCCATGTGGGGGCGGATTGTTAAGGGCCAACTCAGCAATCAACTAATCAGATTCATACATGCTTTGTGTGATCCTAGAGCTGTTTAGCTTTTCCTTAATGAATTATGTTCTGTTAAAAGCACTTGACATGCACCAATAATCTTAGCAGATGACTGAAAGACTTGGCAGTTCGTCCTATAGCATTTGACAGTCTGATGTAGTGTTTGGACCATACACCCTTGACAACCTCCACAATTACCCTGATTTTTTTTTTTTTTTTTTTTTTTTTTTGTATGACAGTGCATAGTTCCCAATAAGACATTTGACCACTTCCACTCACCTAGCATACCAAATCAGAAGAATACCTCTTGCCAATCCCCACTGAGGGAAGGCAATTCCATCCTTTGAATTTGAAGGACCACATGCTACCCATCAATTTTCTACCTATCTTTTCTTTCTTAGTTTCTTGGATAATAACAATATCTGGGTTATTTCCTTGATGACTCCTAATTATACCCTTTTTCTTGCAATCCACAACCCCACCTTGTATGTTCTCTAATTGGATCCTCATTTTATACTTTCCTTATCCTTCGAGTTCGTAGCTTTCTTTCTTATTGCATTCCTAGTTATTGGGCCCTACTGCTTTGAGTCCTACTCATTTAGGATGGACATCTAGTTTCATGTGTTTCATGAAGCCATTCGCCTTGTGGCCCTTGATCTCTCCCTTCCCCTTTCTCTATTATACTCTTAACCTGAATTCTAGAGACTTTTTCCAAGACTTGTTGGATCAATATCGATTGCAAGCATGAGAGTGAATGTACAAAGAAGGGTCCAAATCTAAGGGATGAGGGGGAAGCTGTACTTGTTGGTAATTATTGTTGAATAAGCGAAAAACCCTTATGTAACTGCCATCAGACTCAGTGGATTATTCTTCTAAGTCCATCTCGTCTTCGAAGTCCATTGCACCTCCTCCAAGCATCAACTGCCTCATCAAATCCTTTTGCCAAGAGCTTACTTTGGAAATCATGGAGCTAGTCTGATGTCCCTAGATTGTGATCTAATTTGTCTTAGTTTCTTTTTCAACAGTTCATTGTCGGATTGATCCACGCCATCACTGTTGAGCATGACCTTTGTCCTTTATTTTGTGAGCTTGGTGTTGATTTTCTTTCTTGAGACAATAATGTTCTACCTCTTTTAAAAGAAGAGATGTTGACCATGGAATTAGAGACATGGAAAGGCCTTCCATCATTTCCTAGGCCCAATTTATTGTGCTCGTGTTGTGATTGTTAACCTAGTGTGTCTTTCGAGAGCCCTGGTTCTTGATTTTCCAATTTGGCCATGAGCCTAGTTGGTTTTAGCCCTATTTCCAGCCTATCCCTTGCCCTCCCAATGTTTCCTTCTATAGATGGTAGAGATTGAGTTTGAATGGATGATTGTGATGCATTTTCCTTATTTTGTAAATCTTCTACACGTGCCACCTTCTTTGTGACCAACTTCTCTTGTTGCCAATTGTACTTCATGCAAACCATTGACCCAGCCACGGGCTACTTGTCCGCCTGCTTCACTTGCTCCACCAGCCATTGCACTGTTTGAATTCCCAAGACTTGTTGCCACCTTGACCTCTATTTGCGCCATTTTTTTGCCAATCAAGCCTTCCTTTGTTGGACATGTATCGCCAAATGCCCTTGATCCCATGTCGAGAGATGATTGTTCCAGCTCTAACACCCATCTGTGCTCATCATTGACCTTCCTCCTTCGTCCCCTTGTAGTCGCGCATTTTACTCGACCTTTTCTTTTTTCCATTTTCTTCAGCATTTGGAACATTTGCACTTAGTTATCTCGCAGGCAAAGGCCTACCATGGTTTTGAAAATTTTGACCTCCATTGATCTATCTTTAATGTTGACAATGTAGTAAACAAAATGAAATCCACCATATAAACCTCTATTCATACATAGGGTCGAGGAGAAGTTGTGATTTACTTTACAAACAAGGATGCTAGATCACAACATATCTGTATATCAAGAATATCTAGATAGATAGATTCAAATATAGATTCAAATCCATAATGTTTCTAGAGATAGTGATGATCTCAACTCAGATGAGCATGTTCAATTCAGGGTAATGTAAAGAAAATATAAGATTGACGCGCTTTTGGGATAGATGGCTGAATGGTTTGATAGCTTAGGTCTGAAAATTGGTGTAGTTTTGAACAAAGAACCATCGAGGATTTTGGATTCAAATTCCTCTCTCTCCTTGAGTCTATTTATTTTGCTTGCAAACCAAATAGCTTAGACAAAATGAATTGAAAAAAAAGGAAAAAGAAGACTTGTAAAATTTGACTTGATCCCTATCCAATACGTATGATGAAATCTAATGTATTCTTGCTTTAGTCATTTGGTTTTTAGTCCTAGCTAAGAAGGGTCACGAAAAGAATAGGTTCCAAATCATTGACGCTTTAGAAACAGTGAGTCAATGATTGCTTCTGTCCAAATATCATACCAAGATCACCTAGGTGTGTTGATTTCTGTTTTCACACACCTGGATTTATGTTTTCTAGCACAATGCCATTATCTAACCTTGTGTTTCTCAATAAAGTTGGCTGCATATTTCATCAAGTAACATTAACTACCCACATTTCAACGCAGAGGCCTATTACATCTATTTAGCCAACTTTTGACTTCTCAAGGCACCTGTCCACACCTGTATTTACAGTTATAGGATTGTGGGCATAAACATGACCTCAATGGGTCTTCAAAATCTTTATGGAATTTGATTATAAATAAAATTTGGTAAAGAATTATGAACTATGAAGTATATATTAATGTAAACAGATTAGTCATAAAAGTTGCCTAAAGATTTATGATATGCTCAAACAACTATATTTTTGCAGTTTTAGGTAGTTTGAACTTTCAACCAGTTTCACACGACACCATGTGATCCACCAATATTGGATCTTGTCACCCAATGCAGTAAAGATGGATTACAGTTCCCAGGTACCCTGGAATTGGCAAGGGACATATTTATGCTAAACTTAAGCCCGTTACATGCATATTGTGTTCGGTTCGGGTTGTCATGTATCACAAATTGCCACCCCCTAATTGAGGGCATAGAGCAGGAAACTGAAAACTTGGCTATGCCCTTCATCTACCTGAGCTAAGTGAAAGATCATTACTCTAGATAAAGCTATGCATTAATATCAGTAAGGGGAGACTCTGCTGATTAGTGACTAAAAAGAAGCCATGCTTGTATCCTTTTTTTGAAAAAAATTAAATTGGGAGTGGAAGTTACCCATATAAGGATTGAATCATTTTTGCCATTGCTGTTTTTCTATTCTTTGGACAGGCCCGGCAGATATGGTGGACGATGTAACAGGTAGCCTGAAGTTGTTGTAGCGTAGGCACTTACAAGAGGCTGACGTTGTTCTATTTTTTGATAAGAAAGTGCAATCATATACTAGATAGGTTTGGTTGACTATCGTGAGGCTGGTAGAAAGAAAGGATGCTTTTAGGAGCCTTCAACTTTTACTGGAAGCCTGAAAGCTAAAGCTTGACAAGGTATGCATTATGGCATGAAAGAAGAGCAAATTGCTTTTTATTTTCAGGGACTTATCTAATTAGATTGTCTTGTAGCAGATTCAGCTATTTATTATGCACATAAAGACCAACTGTGCTCTGTGTAAACCATGGTCTTTAACAACTTTTTGCTTGCTATTAAGTTTTGGTGAACCAGTTCTTGCTGTTAAGATTTCTAGGTTTGTTAGTATTATCATGCTTTCATGAGAATGAGGTATTATGTTATTGTCACTATTTCTACGTTATTGACGATGAACAAAATTTGTATGTCTGGAAGCAAGATGACTGTATATTCTCATCTTTTGTATTTGCACTTCACTGGTGTTTTTTTTTTTTTAATTTAATTTAATTTATTTATTACTATTATTTTTTGTTATTCAATTGTGTCTGGCTGATGTATAGGAATCTGGTGGTCGCTGCAAATTTAATGACTTAACCATCGCCAAAACCTCTTAATTCGCGCTGTGGCATTTTTTTAAACCATAAAAATGTACTAATTGAAAGCCAGATTTTCTTTTCCTCTGTGTATTTTTGCAGTATATGTGTTCAATTGATTCCTAAATAATTTCAAATAAGGTTATGACCGACCTGATTTTATTTTTTTTTTTTGACCTTTATTTCTCAATAGAGTATTTTTATTGAGCATCTTTTGGCACCCTACATTTAAATTAATTGCTTATAAATTTGAGGATTCAGGTGTAAAACTATTGATATCCTTACAGTGGCAACCAAATGTGAAAAAATTGGATCAAAGTATAGTGAAATATGAAATGAATATACGCTACGGATTTTTCCAGTATACGGGGATCTTCAAAAGTACCGTGTCTTTCTATGTATAACCATGGACATAAGATGGGTTTAAAATAAATGTAGAATAAAATGGAAAACTTTGGATGCCATACAATCGTGGCATTAGTATTGTGCAAATGCTCTCTACCTCCAAAAGTAGAAAGAAGAAAAAAGGATAATTAATTTGCTCCATATCTGTCCACGTTTGATTGAAACATTCCTGGCAAAATTTAGCTGGTAAAAGCGCTCATTTGATTTCTCATGTGGCTTTAAAATGTTGTTATTGAATGGCAAAAAAGAAAGTGGAGAACCCAACAATTTGAGAAAACGAAGATATGTTCAAAGTCTAGTTTCTGCCATATCTAACAAAATATGAC
>JAJIYU010015605.1:0-12590 GCA_030144865.1 Tinospora cordifolia
ATCATGCTTCGAGACCCTGGTAAAGGAGGTCCAAAAATTATGATTTAAAATTTTGGGAAAACAATAGGAAGTCTAAAATAGTTTTGCAAAGTTTGGCGCAAATCCGATGAATGGATTGCCCGCACAAAAATAAAAAAAATGGTTGCGTAAATAGGGTCATAGGCTAAGGTTTGTGGCTAAGTAATGAGAATTGGGAATGATTGAACCCTTTTGGCCCAATTGACTCCATGACCAGAATTGACCCTGTGCGACTTTATTGGCCAGCTAGGTCAGCGAATAATAAGTTGACTAGGGTTGACCAAGATTGACCGAAGTCAATCAAATGGACTTAGCAACTAAGGCAAGGTGAATGAACATATGTGAACTACTCTTGACTAGGTCAAGTAATTGATGAACCAATGATATAGAATTAAAGTGGGCCAAGTTTCATGTTAATGTTAAAAAGTTGCATCGATTTCACAGGACCCAGTGCTAGCGGGATGCGACCGGTAGCGAGAGGAGCACCGGGAGCGGAACATCCCTGTGAGTAGTGTTTTCTAACTCATTTCTTAGAACTTGTTATTCTGTGCATTGTGAAAATGATATTACATATTGTGATGAATAAATGGGTTTTAAGTGAAGAGTGCACCGAGTTTCGAGGCCTGAGGGTGCAGGGTTGGGGCGAGTTGTGTGGGTCTCTCATATGACCTCGATAGTGACCACCTAGCACAGAGTGCCTGCTAAGGGGTTCTGTGGACCCATGATTGATGGAGTGACCACCTAACATAGAGTGCCCGCTGAGGGGGTTCTGTGGACCCACAATTGATGGAGTGACTAGCTAGCACAGAGTGCCCGCCGAGGGGGTTCTATGGACATACGATTGATGGCAATGACAATAAGTCCTAACCGGGTTGTCACAATAAGGCAACGATAATAAGTCCTAATTGGGTCGTCACAATAAGGCAACGACAATAAGTCCTATTTGGTCGTTACGATGATGACAACGACAATAAGACCTAATCGAAGTCGACACGATGCGCCTAACTGTCTGCAAACCACTCGAGTGATTTTTAGTCGCCTTGGAGAGCTTGCGAGCCTTGGCGAATGTTTTCATTATTTAATTATTTTTTAATGAAGGTACACAACTGCATTATGAGTTTAAATTGTGTTTACTGTTGCATTCACTTGCATGATGCTATTGCTCATGCATTCATGACACATGTTTTAATTGTGGAATACTTGTTTTAAGTTTGAATTAGACTGCATTACTCACTGAGTTGCTGTGGACAATTAGGTTCACTACTTTAACTTTTCAGGTTCTTCAGCAGTGGTTAAGGGTAAGGTAGTAGTCATTGCATAGAGTTGCATTCCCTTACTCTTTTTGGTAAGCTTTCTTGTATTTCCTTTTCTGTTGTTATATTTTGAGGGCTAGGACCTATGTATAGGAGTGACGAAAGCCTGTATATAATGGATAGTCACTCCCACTGCTACACATGTTTTAATGACCTATTTTGGATAAATATCAAGTTTTATTGGTGTTCATGTATTAAATTCCTTATGATTACTCTAGAAGTGTGTCATGTGGTGGTGTATGTTGAGGCTTAACAGTGTCTTGGCAAGCTCTGCTTGCGGGCGGGTTTGTTGGGACACTGTGCCAGTCGGTTCGTCCTTCATCTTAGGGAAGGGGTCCCGACACTATATGTGTATTAGTGTGCACACATGCGAAGGAACCCAATTAGAAGTTTCTAAAGTTTAATCCATGCTCACAAGGGGAGCCCTAACCGTCAAGTACAAAGAAGAAACCAAAGTAACAAGAAGAAGAAAGTTTCTTAAATAAAAAATACACTATCTTGGTGCCAACCATGTAGATTACCAACATATCCTTGAACACCAAACCCTAGCCGTTATATGCAAACTGTCCCCTTGATTTTGGAATGCTTTTGTGTTGCCCTAGCTACTTAAGATGCCCTATTGTGCTCTTAAAAATCTATATAAACCCCTTTTGCTCACTTCTTCTTCATTCCAAAGCAAAAAGTTGACACTTCCCTCTTTACTTGTTCTAGCCCTTTTCTTGGCAACCCCTTTCCCTCTCTTGTGTTCTTAAGTAATTTTCATAGAGAAGTTAGAATTTTAGATTTCTTTTACATTCTTGAAGTTATTCGTTATTCTTGAAGTTCATAAAAGAAGGGAACTTTTGCCTATTTTTTACAAACAAGCAACTAAGGTGGATGCGATTTCTCACTCTTCTACTTTACTAATTTGAGTTTCTAGCATGTTCATGCATCTTTAATTTTCAATTTAGCATGTTTATTTTCGGTTTGCAACATGATTGATCATGATTTAAATTTAGATTATCATGTATGTATGTTTTAAGCATTCATGATACCATGCCATGCCTAGTTTCCATGCTTGGTTTGATTTGAATTATGAAGCATGCTATGTATTGTTTTCATGCTTTATGAATGTTTTATTTCTAATTCTACTATTCTAATTTTAGATTCATGAACATGTGAGAATTAAGTTTAAGACTTTGAAGTTTATGAACCATGTATTGTCATATTAATCTAAGTGATGCTACAGGCGTTCTTTACATATACTTAGCGTATATGGGTCTCATTACTATGTGTAGATGTTTGTAACCCAAAATACTTGGATTATGGACATAAAATCCTTATTCTTATGAAATATGACAAGATGAATTGTCTTTCCATCCAAGAGTAGAGTATTTTGATAAGAATATCAAGGGATTAGAACCCCTTTCAGTCTTAATGTTAACAATAACCAAAGATGTTGTTTGAACCACCTAATTGTTTACAAGCGTTTTAAATTTGGATGTGTGTTTTATTTTAATTTATACTTTAGTTGTTTATGGAATGATCCACTGGGCTATGTGCTCACCCCTTCCTCTCTTATTTTTTAGGAAATTGAGTTATGAAGACTACTAATTATTTGATAGGATTTTAAACTTAAAAGTTTATATGTAAGTGCATGTTGCCCAAATTTTAATTATTTAAATTAAGACTTCTGTTGAATTTAGTTTTTAAATTAAGTTATGTACTCTTTTGTTATTTGAAATTTAAGTATGTACTTCTTTATTATAAAGATTAAAGATTTTATTTTATCTCCCATGTAATAGTCTTATTTAATTAAAGTTAAATTGTTTGGGTTGCATGCTCATTATGAAATAATAAGACTTGAGATAATTAGAATGTGATGCAAATTGTGTACTTATAATATAATATGGCCTGGCCCGCCTTGTTATTAGCTAAACAATCAAATTTCGAGGGTTGAGGTGTTACAAAGGTGGTATCAGAGCCTCAGATTTAAATGCTTTAGGCTAAAAATAGAAAATCAAGCCTAAACATGTGTTGTTGGCAAAAATTAGAAAGTTAGTCTAATACCTACAGTGGTATCAACTTAGGGAACTAGAATGCCCTACCTTCTATTTTTGAAACTAAAAAATGTTTTAGAAACTATTTTCAAAAAAGTAGACAAATGTTTTGAAATGTTTTGTTTGGATACAAAGATTGCAAGTTGAGCTAATAATGGGTAAACCTTATCCGGAGTAAAGCTAAACTTTTAAAGGGAGTTGGGTTATCCCACCTTAAAAAGTGTGATTGCTAAATAGACTTCGGTCTTGCCACCCGATCTGGAGGTTGTCCCACTGGCTTGTACAAGTGGTCTAAGTTGAAAAAAACTCTTACTTTCTATAAAAGAAAATTAGAAGGTGAAAAATTAGGGCAAAAAACTGACTAGAAGTCAAAAAGGATGCCAAAGGTGGTTTCTTGGCTAGATAGAGGTTGTAAGTCGACGAAGATTGAAACCCTAGGTCTAAGGGAATGACTTTATGTAGAGACATGGGTAGAACAGTGGATTAAAAGTATAAAACTTTAGGACATAGGTTAGAAACTAAAAGTGTGTGAGAACAGAATTATTGTTTGGTCAGGACACGAGATCGAAAAGATTTTGTGTCTCTGGTTTCTATGTAGTATGAGATGCATAGGGATTTGGGGGTATGGAGGAAGCTCAGACTTTGAGAATGATGGATCATATTTGGTAAATGATTGTTAACTTTAGAAAAACTTGTTTTTCGATGCTTGGATGGTATGGGATGGTCAGGTATAGTGGGCTCGGGAAACCTTAGTTATCAAGACATTTGCAAAATTGTTTGGGTGTGGCAAATTTATGAGTGAAAGTCTAAGTAGAAAGGGTAGGGTGGTATGAGACACTTGAACCTAGAAGCTTGGATGGAAACTTAGAAACTTTGCTATACTAGCATAAAATTGCTTGATTGTATGATTGTTTGAAAAACATGCTTGATTTGTTTATATGTATGTCATATGAAACTAAATCCTGTACCCAAGAACAAAAAGAGCCTAAAAGTATAAACTTTTAGGCCATTGAACAAAAGGCTAAGGAGTATGAACTCGATGAAAGAACATGGATGAGAAAACCATCTCCTTAAGTCTAGAAAAACATTTTGTATCCCAAAGATAAGGGTAGACAGCTTGCGTGCCCTAGATTATAATTCACTCAATCTTTCATTGTGAAACCTTGTCGGATACTAAAATGGCTCCTAACTTGTAGATAATGGCTGGATTAAAGAGATACGCTACCAGGGCTGCAATGTCGGATGAAATTGAACAACTAGAGCTAAAAACTCCTGTTGGGATGGAAGCAAGAATGGAAAACATGATAAATGAAGTCACTCAGAGAGTCTTGAACTAGATTATGAGGACACTACCTCAAATGATACCTCAAGGGGCACCACAGCCACCAGTACCTGAACCAATTCCCACACTGCAACCAGCACATGTATTCGATGTTCTAGATTGATAGAGGATTCAGGAGAACCTGGAGGATGAGAAACAAAGGAAGATGTTGATGGACTTATAGAAGATTCACCCTGCTCAGTTCGATGGTACCACAGACTGTATCAGTGTTGATCACTGATATCAAGAAATGGAGAAACATCTAAATGAATTAAAGGTCACAAGATCACAAAGAATAATGTGGGTCGCACACCACTTCAAGGGACCAGCCAAAAGTTGGTGGCGAATGATGAAGATGACTGTAACTGAGTATGAAAGAAACTTCACTGAACTGGCCAAGATTTCACCAGATCTGATAAGGGAGGAGAAAATGAAGGCAAATCGATTCGCATAGGGTCTCAAGATGAAGATCCGAAAGATAGTAAAGACTCTGGGTCTAAAGACATATAAAGATGTCTTGGAAAAAGCTCTAACACTAGAACATGAACTCAACCTGGAACAATGGATGAGGGAAAAGAATAAAAGGCCTAAGAATGAAAAAGAAAACTAAGAAGCCCAAAAAAAGAATAAGAGTGGTGAGAAAACACCACATACACAAAAACAGGGGCAAAATAAAGAAGAGTCAAAAGAATAGGAGACGAAGCAAGGACTGTGCTACGTGTGCAGGCAGAAGGTTCATCTTGCCAGAAATTGCCTGACTACACCCACTCAGGCTCCTCAGCCACATAACACTCAGGGAGGAGGTCAGAATAATCATTCTCAGGGTAGACAACAACAGCAGAATGCCAACCAAGGGTAGAATCAGGATCGTGGGTAGAACCATGCCAGAGTGCTTGTTGTTGAGGCTCAAGAAGATCAAAACCTACCCTAGGAACCCTAGTATAACGATATTAGGAGAAGAAACTTATTTTAAATTTAATTAGCGGCATATAGTCCTTTTATTAAAATTTGCTATATGTTAGCATTTACAAATTTTGGCTTGAATAAGGTTTTTTTTCCTAAAGTTTTCCAATTAATGAAATTAATTTCCTTAAGAGCTTTTGTGGCTATATTTTGAATGTTAAAAATAGAAAAAAAAAGTGTTAGTTACTTAAAACTGCAATCCCAAGGCCTGCTGTGTTGTTAAGTCTACTAAGTCAGAGGCGGGATGCCACCAAAGAATTTTCAACCTTAAATGGAAATACCAATTAACGAAAGACTTTTAGATTAGGTGTAACCTTGAATGAAAAACAAGCCTACCTTTATATCACGTCTTGCCAACCAAATCTACTACATCAGATCAAGAAGGAAAAAAGACAAGACAAGTGGCTTGTAGGTCTAATAGAAGGAACTGAATAGGGTAAGCATTGTGACTTTAGGTTATATGTTGAGAATGTCCTGAGGCTTGGAGAGAGGGTCTGTATAGCTCAGAATGAACAGAGTAAGCAAACCATACTGGATGAGACTCATCAAGCCAAGTATACAGTGCATCCAGGTGGAGACAAGTTGTACTAGAATCTCATAAAGACTTACTAGTAGAGAGGAATGAAGAAAGATATGACTAAGCATGCTGCCAAGTGCTTAACTTGTCAACAAGTAAAAGTAGAACGTCAAAAACCCTCTACAATGTTACAACCACGCCCTATCCCTAAATGTAAGTGGGATAACATTGCCATGGACTTTGTCAGTGGTTTACCCGGAAACCACAAAAGAGAAGACCCTGTTTGAGTAATTGTGAATCATCTCACTAAAGTAGCTCAATTAGATCCACAGACCAAGTCAGTTAGCTAGGAGAACTCTATGTGGAGGAAATTGTAAGGCTTCATGGTGTGCCTAAGAGGATTGTATCTAACAGAAACACTAGCTTCACCTCCTAGTTTTGGTAAAGTTTACAGAAGGAGTTGGGCACTAAACTCACCATGAGTACTACTTTTCACCCTCAGACAGATGGGCAGTTTGAGAGAGTTATCCAAACCTTGGAGGATATGTTGAGATCATGTGTTCTGAACTTTAAAAGATACTGGAGCAAGCACTTACACTTGGTGGAGTTTGCCTATAACATCAATTATCCGACAAGTATTAAGATGGCTCCATAGGAGGCTCTTTATGGAAGGCCCTATAGATCACCTTATTGGGCTGAGCTTGAAGACCATGTGTTGACTGGGCCAGACTTGGTGGAAAAAATGAACAATCAAGTCAAACTAATCCAGAAGAGTTTTATTACAGCTCAAAGTGGTCAAAAGACTTATGCTGATAAAAGAAGGAAACCATTAGAGTTCCAACTGGGGGACAAGATGTTTCTAAGGATTACTCCTCACAAAGGCATCAAGAGGTTCAGGCCCAAAGGGAAGTTATCACCAAGATTTGTCAGACTTTTTGAAATACTTAGAAGGATCAATCAAATGGCCTTAGCTCCTAACGTATTCTAGGTATCTATGTTAAGAAAGTATGAGCCAAATCCTTCTCACATCATCCACTAGGAAGAAGTAAACATCCAAGATGATGCTACTTACAAGAAAACGATTGTTAGAATCCTTGACCACAAAATACAAAGCCTAAGAATTAAGGATATTCCCTTAGTTAAAGTATTATGGAAGCATCATGGAGTTGAAAAAGCTACCTCGAAGTTGAAAAGCAAAATGGAGAGAAAATATTCACATCTTTTTATTAGGTGTCCTTAATGATGTACAAATTTCGAGGTTGAAATTTTTCTAAGGAGGGAAAGTTGTAATACCCTAAAAATTCTATACTTAATGAAATGAAAATTGAAAAGTCAATTGGATGAAATTTAGGTGAGAAATGAAATCTGGACCATTTCAGGCAAATATAACAGGTCCAAAATCCTCATTTAGTAACTCTTACGACCTCAGAATGACCTAAAGTTTAATGAGATGCCATGAACTAATTAGCTAGATAGCATATCCAAAAATCAGCACAATTGGCTAAAAAGTAGGATTTCATTTGTCTAGTACCCTTCAGTGGAGCCTACATTAGGAAAATAAAGATCACCCTAGTAAAAAAAATGGTTTGGAAATATGTATTAGTCTTTTATGAACACAAAAATATAAATTAAAGTCCTTAATTCTTATTATATTATGAGATATGAATTTTTATTAAATTCATATGGATCCATGAATGCATAACCACCCACAAATGATCAAATGCACCCACAGTCCATACACCTTAAGACCGACCCATATGTGTGTGTATGAGTGTGCACACATGTGAAGGAACGTAATTAGAAGTTTCTAAAGTTTAATCCATGCTCACAAGGGGAACCGCAGTTGCCACACACAAAGAAGAAACCAAGGAAACAAAAATAAGAAAGTTTCCTAAACCAAAAAACACACTATCTTGGCGCCAACCACGTAGATTACCATCATATCCTTGAACATCAAACCCTAACTGTCATATGCAAATTGTCCCCTTGATTTTGGAATGTTTTTGTGTTGCCCTAGCTGCCCAAGATGCCCCATTGTGCTCTTGAAAATCTATATAAACCTCCTTGTGCTCACTTCTTCTTCATTCCAAAGGAAAGAGTTGACACTTCCCTCTTTGCTTGTTCTACCCCTCTTCTTGGCAACCCCTTTCTCTCTCTTGTCTTCTTGAGTAATTTTCATAAAGAAGTTAGGATTTTATATTTCTTTTACATTCTTAAAAGTTGCTGGTTGTTCTTGAAGTGCATAGAAGAAGGGAACCTCTGCTGAATCTTCAACAAACAAGTAAATAAGGTGGATGAGATTTTCTACTCTTCTACTTTACTAGTTTGAGTTTCTAGCATATTTATGTACCTTCTATTTTTAATTTAGCATGTTAGTTTTTAGTTTTCAACATGTTTGATCATGATTTAAATTTAGATTATCCTGTATGCATGTTTTAAGCATTCATGATACTATGTCATGCCTAGTTTCCATGCTTAGGTTTGATTTGAATTATGAAGCATGCTATGTATTGTTTTCATGCTCTTTGAATATTTTATTCTTAATTTTACTATTCTGATTTTAGATTCATGAATATGTGATAATTAAGTTTTAGACTTTGAAGTTTATGAACCATGTATTGTCATAGTAATCTAATGATGCTATGGGTGTTTTTTACATATACTTAGCATATATGGGTCTTATTACTATGTGTAGATGTGTATAGCCCAAAGTACTTGGATTATGGACATGAGATCTTTATTCCAATGGAATATGAAAGGATGAATTGTCTTTCCATCCAAAAGTGGAGTATTTTGACAACAACATCGAGGGATTAGAACTCCTTTGAGTCTTAATGTCAACAGTAACCAAAGATGTTGTTTGAATCGTCTAATTATTTATAAGTATTTTGAATCTAGATGTGCTTTTGATTTGAATTAGTACTTTAGTTATTTATGGAATGATCTACTGGGCTATGTGCTCACTCCTTCCCCTCTTATATTTCAGAAAATTGAATCATGAAGACTACTAAGCATTTGATAGGATTTTAAACGTGGAAAGTTTATATGTAAGGGCATGTAGCCCAAATTTTTATTATTAAAATTAAGACTTTTGTTGAGTTTAGTTTCTAAATTGAGTTATGTACTCTTTTGTTATTTGAAATTCAAGTATGTACATCTTTATTATAAAGACTAAAGATTTCTTTATCTCCCATGTAATAGTCTTATTTAATCAAAGTTAAATTGTTTGGGTTGTGTGCTCATTATGAAATAATAAGACTTGAGATAATTAGAATGTAATGCAAGCTGTGTGCTTGTAATGGAACATGGCTTGGCTCGCCCTGTGATGTTACAAAGGTGGTATTAGAGCATTAGATTTAATTGCTTTGGGCTAGAAATAGAAAACCAAGCCTAAACATGTGTTGTTGGGCAAGAATTAGAAAGTTAGTCCAATACCTGCAGTGGTATTAACTTAGGGAACTAGAATGCACTACCTTCTATTTTTGAAACTGAAAAATGTTTTAGACAGTGTTTTCAAAAGGTTTTGAAATGTTTTGTTTGAATACAAAGACTGCAAGTTGACCTGATAGTGGATAAGTCTTGTCCCGAGTAAAACTAAACTTTGAAATGGAGTTGGGTTATCCCGCCCTAGAAAGCGTGGTTGCTAAGTAGACTTCAATTTCGCTGCTCGATCTGGAGGTTGTCCCACCAACTTGTACGAGTGGTCTAAGTTGAAAAATACTCTTACTTTCTATAAAAGAAAATTAGCAGGTAGAAAATTAGCTTGTACGAGTGGTCTAAGTTGAAAAACACTCTTACTTTCTATAAAAGAAAATTAGCAGGTAGAAAATTAGGGTAAGAAACTAACTAGAAGTCAAAAAGGATGTCAAAGGTAATGTCTTGGCTAGACAGAGGTTGTAAGACAGAGGTACTTTGTGTTACACCTCACACAACGTACTCTCACACAAAACCTGATTTCTCACTTCTGCATCTCGCATACCTCAATAACAATCTATATAAGAGAGAAGTCCTAAATAGTTTTCAATTTCTAATTAGTTTTTAAATACAAAATTAACTAAATCGTTAACATCGACTAGAAAACCAATTCAAAGGAAGCTATTTCTAATTAGAATTTTTCATCGAATGGTTTCGAGCCACCCAAATCTAACATTCTATTAACATCATGTCCTTTTTATTTGGGTGTATACTATCTCATTCTTAAAGTTAAATTT
Source organism: Tinospora cordifolia (assembly GCA_030144865.1). Classification (NCBI taxonomy): domain Eukaryota; kingdom Viridiplantae; phylum Streptophyta; class Magnoliopsida; order Ranunculales; family Menispermaceae; genus Tinospora; species Tinospora cordifolia. Next base: position 10,383 of record JAJIYU010015605.1, read on the forward strand.
TCAAAATATGCAAAATGTATTTGAAAAACTAGGAGCAAAACAAGTGAAGACAAACAAAAAAGGGCTGAACAATGGGATTCACCAACCCAATTAATGTGCACCTACATTTGAAAAATAGAAAAGTAATGAACTCTATAAGCCTAGTGGGTTATATAAATCTAAAATCTATTCAGTCAAACATAGACCCATAGCAACCCAACCTATATTACAATATATTAGGTTTTCCAAATAGTTATTCATTTCCTATTTAGTCACCAGGTAAGGTTGTAAGCCCCAATAGATGTCAGGACCCCTTCCCTAGGGTGAAGGGTGAACCCACCGGCATAATGCCTTGACAAACCTACCCGCAAGCCAAGTTTTTCAAGTTGCTGTTAAGCCTCCTTAACACCCCACACACATAACATTATCAGAATAATCACAAGAGATAGCGAAAGTGTCTAAGTAAAAATATTTACAATTATGCATATAACTAACTCTTCAAATTATGAACTACGTAGAAAACCTACCAAAATAAATCGAAAACACGACGCAATGCTATAACCTCCTTCTCTTTGTCCATAGCAAAAGAACCTAAAATTTTAGAGTAGTGAGCCAATTTGTCCATCGTGGCTGAGTGAGTAATGCAATCTAATCGATAACATAGAACAGGAATTCTTTAAAACAATGTGATGTATACATGGACATATATAATATGCGAATGAATGCAATAGTTAATGAATGCTAAATCCACAATGTAATTGTGCACCTACCATTTTTAAAGTATTTTTAATGCTTAAAACGCATTCCGAAGCTCTCACTAGCTCAAAAAGCAATAATAAATCCACTCAAGCGAGCTCACCAGACAGTTAGGCATATTCTTATATATCATCATAAGGATCCGCCAACACATACCTCATGCATAGTGGCCTCAAATCCTGGGTAGTGGGACAATTGACAAGTCGTATAGAATGTACATCAAGTACAACAATATCTAGTCATCAAGTTCAACCACATTCAATACCCTATCCCATACCATCACACCTTGAGATTCGATCCACTTTTCATTTAAAATACCATTTAAAGATTGTATGCATTGCAATATGTAATAATACTTTATTTATGAACAGAATAATAGGTTTAAGTGATCAATTAGAAGACACAACTCTCAAGGATGTTCAACTCTTGGTCCTCCTCTCATAATCGGACGCGTCCGACTGATGTTTGATCCTGCATAATCAATGGGGTTTTCTTAATATCTACATGAAATTTAGCTTAAATGTTACTTTGTGGTCATTGGTCAATCAAAACATTAACTTGGTCAATTTATGGATTTAATCATTTTGGTCAATTCATTCAACTCTAACCAAGCATAACACTTGTTGACTTATATGATCGATAGGGTCAACGTGGTCAACAAGATCAATTGGTGCAATTAAGCCCTTAATATTAACCCAAAATATCCAAAATCTATATTGTCGATACATGCCCTGCTTTTGGTATATAATAACCGACCATTTTTCATTAATTTGGCAGTTCAATACAATAAATAAAAAATTTTTAATTATTTCCTATGTTACACATTTTTTCTATAAATATTTCATAATATTATACAACATTGTATATATATATATATAACATTTTCCTCTTATTTAATATTATATAACTTTATATACATTTTTTATTTCTTAATCCTCAAATTGCATAAATATAAATTTAATATATCAATTGACCTCCAAAAAACCTAATTTTAGTGTCATTGATTTTAGAATTTCATTCTGGACATTTCAATACCCGCCGACTATACTAGTTTACTTCTAGTGAACTATATGTATATATATATATATATATATATATATAGTTTACTCCTAGTGAAAACACACCCTAGTTTTGGATCACATAATAAGCTATCACCTTTATTGAAACCTACACTAGAAAAAACTTGAATTCATAAGTTTTATAGCTATCTTGAATTGAAAGGAGATCAAATGAACTTACCCAAAATGATAGATTTCTACAATGCAAGTAGATTTTCTTTCCCCTTTTTTTTATTCCTTTTCTTTCTTTTTCTTTTTCTTTTTTTCATTTTTCTTTCTTCTATTTTTGTTTCTCTTCTTCCTTTTCTACTCAAATTTTCTCTCACATGAGTGGTGGTGAGCAACAATAAGGGGAGGAAGGCTTTATATAGGGGTGTTTTTGGGTGGGTCCCTTCCTCATAAATGTTAAGCTCCC
>JAJIYU010015606.1:0-12578 GCA_030144865.1 Tinospora cordifolia
AACAATGACGACAAAGAAAATATGGAAGAGAATACTCGGAGATCGATTGAGAAAGATTTAGAACAAAGAAACAAAGAGATGAAAGAAGAAGGACGAGACAAGGGAATCGAGCAAGGAAACAAATGTGAAGAATACAAAATTACAAGCATGAAAAACGAGGAGAAGAGTAGAGAGTGCAACGACAACACGTTGATGATGGAGAGAATGCTGAAGGAGAATGAGAAGCTGATGGGAATGGTAACCCAACTGTGCGAGAAGAATGCATTGCAGACGCAGATGATAGGTTCGCTATCGCAGAGAGTTGGGAATCTTGAGAAAGCATTTATGAATGAGAAGTTGAGAAGGAAGAAGAAAAGAATGGAAAACAAGCCTGATGATAGTAGGAAATGTGGAAAAAAATAATGAGATGAAATAATATGAAACAATAAGTTTGTATACATTGTAGATCCAAAATCCATCATATGCCAGTGACTATCCATGTTTTTACTGTAAGACTCTTTTAGACAATCTTTTAGTTCAAGTACTGAATTGTTTTGAACAAATCAAGCTTGGCCACACTTGTTTAAACAGCCCACTCCTTCCTCAAGATAGTCCTGTCTTGTAATCCAGAACTCCGGTGCATCCTGCACAATCAGTTCAACCAAAGTTGCAACAATCCAATAAGTGTTATTGTAAGACAAATCTTGACAGCAAAGAAATTGTTAGTCATGTAGGTAGGTAGATGAAAAAACCTTCATAATTCCTGCAAGAACTGCTCCTCCAAGGTAAACCATATGCTTTCTTCTTGGTGGATCCTCTATCCGCAGCCGCAGTTTCTGCCAACATGTCCAATCCTCTCAGAATTGTAATGCCAATCACACACGACCCATTAAAGCATTATCCATGTATGATATAACCGGTCAGATTACCTTTAACCCATCTTTGTTTCCTTTCAAGACAACATCCAGATATCGATCAAGAATTTCTTTCTCCAACCTGTCACAAGCCGCAGCGAATCAAGTTCTAATCAAATAGGTGATCCATCAAACAATTGTTGCTCTTGCAACCATCAGGCAACACATAAAGATAGCCATAACCGTGTGTAACAAAGAAAAAGATAAAAGTGAGTCATTACCGACTTGGCAAGCCTGGATACATGGTACTACCTCCACTTAGAACTATATGCTGGTAGAGCTGCATTAAGAAGCAGGATCAGGTTCAAACATTCAACAAGGAATCCATCATAATCAACTGAACATTGAAACAGAATAAAAGAAAAATTGATGCTTTTAAAGACAAAAGATAGAATCTTTTTTAAACAGATGATTTAGAACCAACGAACGATATCTAGGAATATTATGCAATCGAAGAAAATAATACCATCATCCGATTATCAATGTCCATTTCTTGAATGCATCGAAACACCATATCAGCCATACCATCACCTTCAACATCTATTAATTCCTGTATCCAGGACAGCATTCATCAAATGGTTGAAAGTAGTAGGCAAAGGAGCTTAGGACTCTACAATAGAAACCCTTCGACAAGAAAACAAATTGTTCACATCCAAATCCGCAGGAAGTAAATGCACCCATTCAAAAAGGCCTCTTTTCTTGGCTGCAGTGATAAATACTTTAAACCGTGAAGTCAGACTCCCAAGTACTATAAAGGAAAAATCCCAAGCCTCAAGCTAGGATGACGTATGAACCTCACCGGAGTGAACAGGGCCTCAGGTGCTTGGAACCGTTCTGTGCCAACTTTAATAACTCTTCCATCGGGCAGCTGGTCAAATTAATAATTACTAAGAAAAGAAAATGTTGAAGTAAAAGTCCTAGCAAGACAAACAGAAATAACTTACAGTATAATTCTTAACGAGTATGGTGGTTTCTAGTCCTAATTGGTATTCTCGTTTGTAGTCATAACTGCAAATCGGATAACACAACTCAGTACAGTACAGCAAGCTCCAAAAGCAAAACTTGCAAGAAGTTATTTATCCACCTGATATAACACAACTTCTCTTTAATTTCCCTGACAGTCTCAAAATCTGCAGTCCTATTCATTGCATACCTTCAAAAACAAAAATATATTATATAATGAAAGTAAAGAAAGTAAGATCGATCACTCAGACATAAATAAGTGAAGCATGTGCATTTACCCTCTCCGAAGGAGCAAATCTACAAGATAAGATGTTATGTGCCTCCCAGCTACATTCATACGCTTTGTAAGATGAGGAAAAGAGTAGCCATCAACAACGGGAACCTAAAGAAAAAAAAAATGCATTTCTTTATTAGCAGTTAAAGACTTGCAGCATAAAGTGAAGAAATTACTTATGTTATAGAAAAGCACCAATGCAGCTTGTATAGATTTAAGTAAGCCACAAACTTTTTTCTCACACTATCACATGAAACATGTCACCTCCTGGAAGAAATATCAAGGCACCATACCTGTACAACTACGCAAATGAAACTTTGACTAAACTAGTTACAAGAATAACTATACAAGGTTCTGAAAGGCAAACATGAAAAATCTGCATAGCCCATAATTAAAAATTGGGGAAGATGATTCTCGGAACTTAAGAGAATCCGACCTTAATGTTGAAGAAAGAGATGCATCTTTCTCTCAGTGTGTAGAACTGCATTGATATACACATGAGATACAGATAATATGCATCTTACACTTCCGTGACAACATTATATATTTATATGCTTCCATTTTGAACAAAGGACCCTAATAAGAACCAATTCCTTTTGAGGAAAAGAAACATATGATGGTCAACAGTTACGGTCAATAGGGCCTTGGCCCACTTTTGCTCTTTGTCATCATTTGGTGATTTAGTTTTGTGCACAATGGAGGTATAAGAGCTTTGGTTTCAAGGGTTGTTAATGGTTTCAAGGATTGTTAAAGAAATTGAAGAACTTGTGCAGTGAACAGAAAATGTAACTAGTTTTCCTTTAATGCAGATAGTTTAAGGAGAATCATACCACATGAGTGACACCATCACCAGAGTCAATGACTAGACCAGTCAGCAAACCTGAAAATAATTTGAGTATTAGAAGATCATAATGAAGATTGGAACCATAGGAATTCTTGTATGAGGTCATCAAATAAGGCGGCTTTTTTTTTTTTTTTGGCACAAGTATGAATGAGCATCCATGTAGCAAGAGCGAGAATGACATATTTAGAGACTTAACCTTCAAAAATTTTTCTAAGCACCTTGAGCATACAGTGTCAAAACAGCTTGAATTTGAATAAAAACACCGTCAAAGTTGTACTTCTCAAACATGGTTTCAATCTGCAATTTCAAGTTTGAATGTAAGGATTGACTTGAAATGTCATAAGAGTGATGGGTATGCAAAAGTTTAAAGTAACAAATCAACGTAAACAAAACTAAGACAATTTCTGAACCTTTGATTGCTAGACCATCATTCTCAGAGTATCATTGTTAGCAGTACGTTTGCAAACCAAGAAGAAGAAAAGCTTTGTGAAGAATTACCAACCATTTTTTCACGGTTCTTTGCCGGATTAAGAGGAGGATCTGTGAGCAAGATTTTACTTTCTGTTGGGTCTATCTACTCAAAGACAAGTTCAGCATCAGAATGAAATAATTTCCCAATCACAACTTAAACCAAATAATCATTAGTTACGTCAAGAACTGGAGATGCTGAGAACTTGCTTTTAATTCATTGAAAAATGCATGATCCCACACATGGTTCATATCATCCCAATTCTGCACAATACCATTGTTAACAGGGTAAGATATATCCAACTGATGACGCAGTTTAAGACAAGATTCTCCCACAACAATGTCCTGCGTAAACAAAGCCAGAACTTCATCAACACATCAAACATTCAATTTCCAGTTTATCACATTGGATCTACACTAAAACCAATGACCGAATGAACAATTTCTTGTCTCAATTTGCAAGTAAACGCAACAATCGTTTTTCAAAGAATCTAACCTTCAACTCCTGCTCCATGAGCGATTCTTCGTATCGTAGCATTGGCCGGCCCACTACACAAGGGAATACAGAGGTTGGAAAATTCTCTCCAGCAAAACCACACTTCACATACTGCCCAAAAAGAAAAAAAAATGTTTGAGGATGATTTTCCCTAATCTGAGAAGCAACCTCGCAATTACACTGCAGAAATACGAACTAAGCTAAATCCCTAAAGTTCCAATTTTTCTAGTCAATATCATTTGATTCCTCCGATCTAAGCTAATTTAACAAGTTTTGTTAGCTGATCGAAGGGATTAAAACGAAACATCTAAGCTTTGATTATTCGTGAGTTCGATCTGAAACTGCTAACAGAAACAGCAGCAATTGAAGATGAAAAAAAATGAAAAATAAAAAAAGAGAAAAAGTTACCCCAGTGCCATTGTCGCAGACGACAACGTTCCTGTTATCCATTCTTCTTCTCTTCTTCGGTTGCCTCTCTAGCAATAAAGCTTTGAACCTACGAGTTCGTCGGAGATGCTTGCATTTGAAGACTCAGCTTCTGTGCTGTAATGGCCAAAATAAATGAGAAATCCAAAGCCTAACTGTTACTCAAATGCATACTATTTCTTGCCACGTGATTTGCACGTGTTAAGAACATATTTTAGTGTATGAATAGTGATATGATCAACAAAATGATGACAATAGAATTTTAATTAATATTTGTATAAGTTAAAAATAATATATAGAAATAGGATAAAATACAAGTTATATTTGTATAGAGTGTTAATTTAACAATGTACATTGTTTAAATCTTCATTAACTATTCGTTGTAGATAAATTTAAATAAAATAATTTCTATATTTGTTGTAAATAATTTTAAATAAAATAACTTTTAAGTATAAATGGAAAAATGGTGATAACAATTATATAGTGCACCGTTAAGTTCATATGAAAAGAAAGTATAAAGTAAGCATATAATTTTATTTTTGTTAAAGCTGTAATTAATGTCTTTTAAAACTCTAAAGATTGTGTTTAACTTAAGTTTCATTATTAAAACCAAAATAATCAATATGATAATATATAATAATTTTATAATATTTTTATACATACATACATAAATATCCATATACGCGCGCATACATACATACATATATATATATATATATATATAATAAGAACGTCTATTAGTATCACTTCAAGTTTTAACGTAAACATGTTTTTTTTTTTTTAAATTTGTGAGATTATTATTGTCTTTTTGGAATGCATTTACTGTAACAGATTAAATTTTGGGTTAAAGTAACCCAAAAAAAATATCCATTTCTTTAAAAAAAAAAGACCAAAAGTTTTAGTATACATTGTGAAATAATTGCAATATATTTACAAATGTTGAATATAAAAGATACGTTTTCATATGTGCACTGTAATACCAATAAGTCAGCCGACCTCTACCATCTTATTTGTTTTGTCGTCAAATGTGGCTTTTGAATTATTAATGTGAAATATTCTTTTGTTTGATATTAATTAATAGTAAATACATGGAAATAATTATTTACATACAGATGTCAAGTGTCAATAGAATTAAAAGAATAATAATGAAGAATACAAATAGAAAATACATCAAAACTAAATATTTATTATATTTATATATTCATCAAATTAAGAAAGAATACCAAAAAGAACTAATTTATAAAAATAACCATAAAAGACTTTTTTTCTTTATATCCGGAGATCTTTTACCTTTTTTATTGTATGCGAGGAATTGGTTTATTGAAGTTATATGTGTAATAATAAATTTTTCTTCTATCTTATCTTAGGTTTGTGATTTTGTTTAAGTACAAAAATAGTTACTTAAAATTGAATGTACAAAAATAATTGCTTAAAGTTTTATTTTTTCATTCATAATAATAATAATAATAATAATAATAACACTGTGGTTCCCTTCAATATGGACAACACTGTAAGCATTTCTAGAGTATTTGAGGGATGAGAGCTAGAAGCCAAATAAAAAAATGGCTTCTTCAGCTCCGCCTGCAACTCCTCTGCGACACCATAATCTAAATCCCTCTTCAACCAAAAACCCAACAGAAGACTGGATAGTCTCGTACCTCAAATCTCCAAGAACGCCGACACAACTCAAGACCCTCCATGCCCATATCATTAAAACCTACCAAACTCAAAACGACCTTGTTCTGGGTCGACTTCTCTTGTGTTGCGCCATTTCCGATTCCATGTACTACGCTCGCCTTGTGTTTGATCAAATTGACCACCCTAAGCTCTTCTTCTACAACGCCATGATCAAAGGCTACTCCGAAACTGGTGCCCACAAAGAGGCCCTGAGCCTTTATTCTCTCATGAGAGGCCGTTCTGTTTCTTGTGATTCTTTCACATTCCCTGTTGCTTTGAGATCAGCTTCTTGTCTCGAGAATGTCAATATTGGAAAAGAGCTACATGGGCTTGTTGTAAAGACTGGTTTCAATGCAAGAGTGATTGTGCAGACTGCACTCATTGACATGTATTGTAATTGTGGCTTGTCGATTTGTGGGCGGGAGGTGTTTGACAGAACTCTCGAGAGAGATGTTATTTGTTGGAACACTATGATTGCAGGGCATGTGAAATGCGGTGAGATTGGTGTTGCTCAGGAGCTGTTTGATGAAATGCCTGTCAGAAATGTGTCTTCGTGGAACACTATTGTAGACATGTACGGGAAACATGGGGATGTTGAAATGGCAAGGCGGGTGTTTGATGAGATGCCGGTGCAGGACGTCATCTCTTGGAATGCAATGATCTCCGCATATGCTAAGATTGGGGAATGTGAAGCGGCAAAGGGGTTGTTTGATGAGATGCCAAAGAGAAATGTGGTGTCTTGGAATGTGATGATCAGCTGTTATGTGCACCAAGGGAAGTTCTCAGAGGCATTGCAGTTGTTTAGGATGATGCAGAATGGTTTGGAAGTTAAACCAAATGAGGTCACAGTTGTTGCAGTTCTTCCAGCTTGTGCTCATCTGGGTGCATTGGATCTTGGGCAGTGGGTTCATTCATACATCAGAAGAAACAAAGTTAAGACAGATGTTTACGTCAATACCGCACTAATAGATATGTATGGAAAATGTGGGAGCATCGAGGATGCAAGAGAGGTCTTTGATAATGCTGTTATGAAGGATGCTTTCTTGTGCAGTACAATGATTGAGGTTCTAGCAATGCATGGAAAGGCAGATGAAGCATTTGGGGTTTTTGCGTTCATGGAAAGTGTGGGAATCAAGCCTAGTGATATAACATTTATTGGGCTCTTGAAAGCTTGTAGTCATGTGGGATTGGTGGACAAAGGAGTTGCTTACTTTCAGACTATGAGCAAGGATTTTGGTTTGATGCCTAAGGTGGAACATTACGGGTGTTTAGTTGATCTTCTTGGTCGTGCTGGGCATTTAGAAGAAGCCCATGAAATCATTCAGAGTATGCCAATGGAACCTCATCCAATCATTTGGGGAACATTGCTTAGCGCTTGTAGGACCCATCACAATGTCGAACTTGCAGAAAAAGTAGCACAACATCTTATAGAATTGGAGCCTCAGAATTGTGCGAATTATACACTATTATCAAACATATACTCCAAAGCAGGCAAATGGGCTGAGGCTGCAAAGCTAAGAAAGTTGATGAAAGGGAAGGGGGTGATGAAAAAGCCTGGCTGCAGCTCTATTGAAGTTGATAATAATGTTTATGAATTCTTAGCAGGAGATTGTGTTCATCCCAGACGTAAAGAAATATATGAGATGCTGGGGAAGATTGTTAGTAGACTAAAATCAGAAGGTTATACACCACAGATCTCCTCTGTATTACATGATGTGGACACAGATGAAAAGGAGCATGCACTTCTAAATCATAGTGAGAAGTTGGCAGTTGCTTTTGGGCTTATCAATACAACTCATCCAACTCCAATTCGGGTTGTTAAGAACCTCCGCATCTGCGAGGATTGTCATCTTTTCATGAAGATGGTCTCCAAGTATTATGGTAGATCATTGATTATTAGGGACTGCAATAGGTTTCACCACTTCACTGATGGGTCTTGCTCTTGTTTTGAGTATTGGTAGATGTATCTATTCACATGTATTCTGTATGTTAAGACATGAGTTTATTGTATATTATATTTAGTTGAGGAAAGGCTTACTTGTGTTGAACCAAGTATATTTATTTGTTCTCTGACCCAAACTGTACAAGACATTTGTAACACCAAATATAAATAATTTTGCAAAAATGTTCCCATTTTTGTGTAGGCTCACCAGGTTTTCTTGTGCATGATTTTGACTGATCTGATGTTGTCTTTTCCCATTTCACCAAAAATCGTTGCAGGAACAAGTGTCATTCTTAAAATGGTCAAAACCGATTCCTGTCTCTGACAATTATCTCCCGGTTGTAGATCTTTGAGATCAATTTTGCAGCAACATGACAATCTAGACAAGCTCAAAGATTCTTCATCACCCTTATGGGAACCTCGGGGTTTGTACTGCTGATAAGCCCATAAGCAATAGCAAGCTTCTCACTGTGATGACATAGAGCTTCTCTCGTTTCTTTTTCATTGGCATCAAGCAGCACCTGACTAGTCACAGGTACATAGCCTTCCCCCTTCAATTTCATTGTGATATCATCTAACATCCGATATATTTCTCTAGATCGAGGATGTCGGGTATCTCCAACCATGAACTCATATACCTTGTTATCAACCTCAATTGAACTACACCCAGGGTTCTTTAGCATCTCCCCATCTCTCATAAGCCTTCTTGTCTTAGAAACATCATTCCACCAACCATTTGCAGCATAAATGTTGGACATTATGACATAATTTCCATCATTAGAGGGTTCCAATTTAACGAGTTTCTCCATTGCAGCTTCTGCTAATTCAACATTAGCATGCAAGGCACAAGCATTTAACATTGTTCCCCACACTACACAATTCGGTTCAAGTGGCATTTTTTTCACAATCTCAAACGCTTCACTCAGATAACCTGCCCTTCCCAAAAGGTCTATCAAGCACCCATAGTGTTTGATATTAGGTTCAATCCCATAACCAGTCAACATTGAAGTGAAATAATCCTTACCCTTTTCCACCATTCCTGAATGAGTACAGGCAGATAGAACTCCAATGAATGTGATTTCATCAGGTTTTGTTCCACTCTTCTGCATTTCCATGAACTTATGGAGTGCTTTGCTTCCAAAACCATGCATTGCAAGTCCTGTAATAATCGAATTCCATGTGCACACATTTTTCTGAGCTTGAGGTAGGTTTTCAAAAACTTGGCAAGCTTGATGTATATACCCACATTTTGCATACATGTCGATGAGAGCTGTTGCTAGTGTGGGATTCAAGAAAATGCTGTTCCTATCAATGTAGCCATGAACCCACTTCCCCATCTCAAAAGCACCAAGGTGAGCACAAGCATTAAGCACGTTAACCAAAGTTAATTCATTGATCTCAACCCCTTCGCTTTGCATTCTATGAAACAGAGCAAGACCCTCAGAAAACCTCTTCTGTTTCACATAAGCTGTGATCATAGCAGTCCATGAAACCACATTTCTCTCTGGCATTTTGTCAAAAACGGACTGTGCATACTCAATATCACCATAACTTGAATAGAAACTAATCAAAGATGTTTGAGAATATACATCTGATTCAAAGCCTTCTCGGCTTTTAATAATGGCAGAGTGAACTACCTTTCCTTGATTTAGACTTGTGCAGGCCTTCAAGAGAAACGGATAAGTGAAATTATCCGGGGAAACTCCTCGAAAATTCATATCTATATAGAAACGAATTCCTTCATTGCAGAGACCATTCACAGCGCAAGCTCTCACCATGGTGTTGAACACGAAAGTACTTGGTTCAGGCATTTTGTCAAATACTCGGCGGGCATAGTCCAGATGTGTCGAAGCTACTAAGGATTCGATGAATTTGGCCAGTAGGAAACTGGCTTGTTCAGTTGTGTGGTTTTTGATGATTCGGGTATGGATTTGTTTGAATTGGGTCAATTGGGTGCACTTTTTTAGCAGCTGGAGATGATGAATTTCTGATTGATTTGGTCTGAAAGTGAGATTTTGTGATGGTTTAATCAAGATATTTATCATCTTATCAGAAATTAAGATAAAAACGAAAAATATCTAAGGCTCGAGAGAGCTACACAGTTTGAGCTATGAAGGGGGGAAAGCCGAACGACTCTCAAATCTGCTTCAATGGGCAATTTAGTCCTTTCGATTGAACACGTACTCAAGGAAATCACTAGGTTCGAGCCCAAAAAGGGCGGGAAAGTTGAACTGTTCTCAATACTTCTCTCAAGAATTTAAAATTCCTTAATGGGCAATTTAGTCCTTTCATTGAAGCCTACTAATTCATTTGGCTGAGCTAGCGTGTTCATCAATCCCACCAAACCTTTTGGATTGATTTAAGTTGGATTGCATTAATTGTTTGAATTGAGTTGGGTTTTAAAATACTTAATCTGAAGGATTTGGGTTGAGTTGCGGGTTGAATATTTAAAATCTCGAACAAAACTAACCCAATCCAATCTTACTTATTCTTCTTTTTTAATTATAAATATTTTTAAAAATAAATAAAATAAATTTTTGAAATATTTTTATTATATATAAATGATAAACTTATAAGTAATTATTAAAATTAATATGATTATTTATGTTATATCAAATCTTCTTTTTATATAAATATCATCTATTATTTTTAAAAACTAATAATAATTATTTTTTCTTTTTATAAAATCATCTATTTCATACTAGAAGAATTTCAATTTGAAAGATGACATCATTAAGTTTTATTAATGTTAAATCAAAGTAATAAGAAGATCTCAAAAATAATATTATTTTTGTATGTATAATGAGTTAACTATAAAATATAATTAAAATTAAATATACAGAAAAATTTTAATTTAATAGTTTTTTTGTAATGAAAACATTAAAATATATTAAAAAATATTGAATTAGAGTCAACCCGATAAACTGACCCAATCCAAACCAAACCCGAACTATTTGGGTTGGGTTGGGTTTAACCATAAATTGGTTTGGGTTGGGTTTGAACTTTTCCAACCCGAACTGTTTAGGTTGGGTTGCGGGTTTACCCTAAACCCGACCCAACCAAAGCCACGAACACCCCTAGGTTAAACAATCGAAGCAAGAGGTCCGAACGAACCAGTCCTAAATTTGAAAAAAGTAACGAACACATTTAACTTGCACAATATATTCCAAGTGAGGATGATTGTCCACCGCAGGAATAGCTTTTTTTTTGTTTGTTTTTTAATTCTTTTGCATTATATGTTCTTAAAATATTTTTTAGCTATTTGGAGATTTAATATCACTCTTTTGCGAAAAGTGAGGATATGGCTACAAGAAAGATTACTCATAGTCGGAACGCAGAGCGGGCTGCGAGTAAAGGCCTAAAGGGCGACAGTCTTGTGCCTTTTATTTTTTTGTCCATCAGATATATATATATATATATATAATTAAAAAATAATAAATTTTTTTTAAAATAATTTTCATCTTTATAAAAAAAAAACTATTAAAATAACTTAGAGTTCTTATTTTTGGAGGTCCCAAAGTTATAATTTTATCTTGGGCTCTCAAAAGCTCAGGACCAACCTTGTTGGGATGAAAATCAAACTTTTGCCTGTTACGTATCTTAACCCTTTTAATCAACTTTTATACTTATTTAGCTACCAATCTGTAGGTAATTTAGATATTGTTGTAATAAAGCTATGCAGATAGTATACACTTATCTGTTTATAAGGATTAAATTAGAATTAACAAGGAGGAAGGAGACGACTAATAAGTCGAATTTACACCAAATTTACATCATATTGTTTATTCACATAACCTTTTTTTTTGTTTTTACTGTACAATCCATTCTGTTGTTTTCGTTCTTTTTACAGCCCATGTAATATAGCTCTGTACACAATTTTACTTACAGAAGTGAAAGGAGAGTCCATTGTGGCTCTCATCATCATCAATATTCTTCACAGTATGACATAGGTTTATGACTTCCTCCTAATGAATATCATGACATAACAATAAACCCTTTTGTTATCTCTGCGCAACTTCTTCTTTCCTCTTCTTCTTCTAGAAATATATACATGACTTATCAGGAATAAGATCTGATCAGTCTGAAAGTTCTTGCTTTAAAGAGGTTTCCAAGCAAAAACCCTGCCGTTTCCTGTTCACGTTTAGGACTTGTATTCTGCTTCGGCTTCACCCGAAGTATGGGTTTTCCTATCTGCCGTCCAATTGAATCAAGAGTCTTGGCATCCACGGCGTTGCCAGACACATCTGTGACATAAAATGTGTCCACTGCCTTTCCACCCTTTGTCGAAATCTCTGCACTTTTGATACACAAACTGTTCTCTCGGAAAATTCGGGTAATATCAGAGAGCAGTCCTGGCCGGTCTTCTGTGCTCACTTCTATCTCCAATCCCTACAACATGGAGGAAGCAAATTAACTTTCAGAACTTGAAATCCTCGTGCCTAACAATGTGTAGAAACTTAAGAGACTTTATCATACCTCAGAGCCTCTTCTCTCAATGGCTGCTTCAAGACATTGCGTCACTCTTTGTCGCTCAGCTTCTGAGCTTATCGGAAATCCATCGACATGTCTTATGTAGTATTCCTAAACCAATAAAC
>JAJIYU010015607.1:0-12583 GCA_030144865.1 Tinospora cordifolia
AAAGTGGTTTACCACTTATTTAAAAAAGCAACAAAAAAATACTTATCTTTTAAGAGATATTTTCTCTTATTTACAAAAAGTCTTATATTTAAAAAGACTTAAAAGTAACCCCACCAAACACTCTATTTTTTTAAAACTTCTATTTTAATAAGACTTATTCAAATAAGAGGATAAAATAAGAGTAACCAAACATTACCTATGGCTAAAATTATTCCACAAATCGATTAATTCACCCCACCATTTAAACTTAATTTTATTTTTAGATAAAATGTCTAAAATATTCTTCATTAAATATCCTACTTATTCCAAAATACCTTTGTTCACCTCACCCTATCCCGCTACTCGGTGCCCCAACTCTCCTTCATCGTCTCTGACAAACAGCAAGTACATTCCGATGAGTTTTCAGTGAGCATTCTAACTAGCATTCAGATCAATTTTCTACAAGGTTTGCATGCTAAATAACGTTTTAAGATTTTTAATGGTGAAAAAACGCAATAAACTGATGTAATTTTCAGTCAATTTCATTATTGGAGTTAGGGCTCGTCATTAGATTGAGATTCAGTTGATTTTTAAATGAAATGGCACAAGAAACGGATTTTACAAGCAAAATTGGCGCGAATGAGGTATATTTCAAGCCCTGTCTAGTTAAAAACTGCATTCTAAATAATTTTTTCGAGCTCTATGTTGGCCCTGCGTGGCCGAGACCCTTGTTATGAGTCTCGGTCCTATATAGCTAAGATGGCACCTGTTACATTTAATTCCTATTTTGTATGTTCCCTTTACTAATTAACATTTATTTTGATAGTTTTAGATTGAAAACGAATACACTAATATGATTGTTGATTATACAAAGCAATTTACACCGACATGACTACTTAGGTCAAGGAAAGAAATGATCTCATGGGCACAAAATCAATGTAAGATTAATGGTTTTGTTGTAACTATAAAGAACTTTGATGCCAAAGGAGATGGCTAACGAGCAAGAGCAAATCTTGCTTGTGAAAGATATGGGTCATACTAGAAAGTACCAAAAAGACAATGTATTGACGATGAAAAAAAAAAGTAAAAAGAAGATCAGAGACAGAAACCAAAAAGTGTGGTTGTTCTTTTTTTGTTGAATGGAAAGAATCTGAGCGAGGGTATATAGATCTTAACAGCTGCATGCTCCATCATATGACCACTGCTTTTTAGGCAATGATCTCCACTACAACCTGATGTCGAATGCAATCCTAATCTGCTGGCACGAAAATTAAAAGTATTAAAATACAAGAAAAATCCAGATATGTTTAAATTTTCAATATAAATAATAAATTTTTACCTAGTTAGCATCGTTGTCCAAACTCTGACTGTCATGCTCAGCCTCAACTTCTGGGTTTTCGACAATATGATGAGATATTGTTGAGTATCACTCGATATAACCTGGTGGTGAGTATCGTGGATGACGTATCACATCCCTTCGAACACTTGCGCCCAAAACATGGTTTTGCTACTACTCAAATAATTGCGAAATAAACATATGTTTTACTAAATATTTACTTATGGTGGCCCCTTGCTCAGCTTTTATTAGCTCAAGTGGAGCATTAGGTATTTATCGCACATATCTTAGTTGTCAAAAAAATTTGTCGTAATGGTATGGCTTTACAACTTCAAAGCAATTAATTAGCTCAATGTAAAAAAGTTACCTCCAATATGGGTGCACCATTTTTTGAGTCTCTATGTGGATCTCAATAAACCTAAAAAAAAATATAACTTTTTTAAGTCATAAAGAACAAAAACACATATTTATAATTAAAATAATTCCATAACATGTAATAATTACCTCACGACGATGTAATTGGTCAATTGTACAATTAAGCGTAAACATGCATTCATCATCAAGACCCATATCCATCCATTGGGTTCACATCACAACGCACGGCAAATTATTGTAGTAGTGAGGATTAACGCATAGACGAGTAAAGGAAAAATGATCATATATCCAACCTTATAAAACTTACAAATTCAAACAATCATTGCATATAAATGTATATAGAAAACACAAATATTTGATCTTATATAAGGGTGACAAATATACCTCAAGTAGGGTAAGATACCCTACAACCTGACAGACCTCGGCTCGTGAAGTACTACAAAGCTGGTAGTACAAAAATGCAAATGCGACTGCTCCCCATGCATATGACCCGATAGTGTTCACATTCTTTAAGAACTGAAGTAAAGAGATGTAAACTTGGGTATCGCTCTTATCAGTAAATAATGTACTGCCTAAAAGATATAAAATGAAAACTCTGACAATTGCTTCAACATTGTGGAATTCATTAATATTCTCTTTGGCAGTATCAAAGAGATTTGGTAGCCATCTTTTATTTATAACGAACCCTTTAGCCGTTTTAAGCTCTTCATTGACTTCTTCTTTGGACACCAAGGTAGTCGCACATCAATTGCACGGTAGCATCAAACTTGATCAATTTTGTAGACACTGATTTGCTTATAACTGGAATAGTAAGAAGAATGTGAATGTCGTCAATTGTAATCGATATCTCACCGAATAAGAGTTGAAATGTGTTCGTCTATAGATGTCACCTCTTAATAAATGTCGATATAAGCATCCTATTAGCATAACTATAGGACGTAACACCCCGCCTCCCAAGTCCCATCTTCCACGTCATCTGACGGTTCAATTCTATTTGATTAAAAATCTTGGGATACTCGGGAGACGGGCCCATGCTACATTTTCTTCTTCTTAGACCCAAATGCATTAAAGTTCCTGTGTACACTAGTCTATGTACAAAAATAACATCATAGTAAATAAGATTCTTCATATGTTCATTTAACAATTCCAAGTACAATATTCCATTACAGCAAAAAATAAATTTAAAGCTGAAAATACATGAGTTCACTTGGGTCTATTTGCCCTACATTAAATTAAATAAGAACTTTATAAGAAACAATTTTCGCGCAGGCTGATTAACTTTCTGTTATGAAAATTAAAGGGGTGAGCTACACAGCCCAGTGAATCATTCCATCTATTTAATTCATTATTCAAACCAGACAATGCAAGCAGATCAAACACTTCCAGATATGAATTTGATTCACCAAATATATTAATTCAGTCGTAATTTAGACTGAACAAGAATACCCTATGTGCTCCAGATCTAGGGAGAAAGATCAATTCTGAAACTCAAACTCATTTTCAATGGGATCATTTTTTAAACCCGTTCTATGCTGGTGTCAGTATTGATAGCCAGTTCTAATTATATATGGAACACAGAAAGTCCCCATACCGGTACATGGTTGAAATCTCATTTAATCTAACTTTTGTGTGCAAGAACATGGTAGATAAATATTTCAACATAAATTTAACATATTACAGTATAACATGATAAATCAACAAAAACACAGATGTTCGATTTCTGATGTAGAAGATCGTACGAGATACAACTACAGAGCATACTCTCTCAAACAGGAAAACGACTTTCGATTTCTGATGTAGAAGATCATACAAGACGCAACTACAGAACATACTCTCTTGGTCATGCAATATGATGATTGAAAAAAATAAATGCAAAGAACAAAAATAAAAACATAAAAGAAACAAACTAACCAAACAAGCAAACATCATCTAAATCAAAATAATAAATTAAAAGAAAGGAAAGAAACTCACATCGAGATCGCTTCCTAAATTATTTGTAGCACTTCGTGGCTACTACTTCGCAAACTATTTAGAATAGCTCAAGCAAAGAAGAACTTAGAACTAAGGTTGTCAAGAAGGAGACAAAGAGAGAAAGCAAGAGAAATTTTTAACTCTTGTCTTTGGAATAAATGAAATGGGTGAAGTAGAGGGGTTTATATAGGGCCCTCCTCCAAATAGTGTCTCTAACTTTAAAATGTAGGATTATTCATTCTCACACATGCCCATTTTAACATCTCAACACATGAAATATTTCATGAATGCTTTTTCTTTACACATG
This sequence comes from Tinospora cordifolia, assembly GCA_030144865.1. NCBI lineage: Eukaryota > Viridiplantae > Streptophyta > Magnoliopsida > Ranunculales > Menispermaceae > Tinospora > Tinospora cordifolia. The sequence continues at coordinate 3,969 of JAJIYU010015607.1, forward strand.
AAATATTATTTTCATGAGTGCATCTAATTAATATTTTATACACATACTTTTCTATATTAATATTATACTAAAAATACTATTTTCTTATTCAAATAGAGAAGCATATATTTACCCAACAATTCTTTATGTCTAATATTAATCATTGTATATTCCTTTAAACTTCTATATTAACTAATTAATTGCATACCAATAACAAACATACATATGTGTTTATATTTAAATATATACATATATGTGTTTTAAACTCAAATTTTAATTATTACGTCATTAAAATTTTAGGTATTACATAGGAACATGTGATCAACGAGCTCAATTTGGATCTATTGATCAATTCTTATAGGCAAACTTGTTCTACGTGACATTCAATGTCCCAAGACTTGATCATATGTCCACGATTAATACATTTTAGTGGCCTCGATGTTGCATTTACAAAAAGATTTTATTTTTAAAAAATATATTTATAATTTTTTTAATATATAAAATTAGTTATCAATTAATATAAAATTTTAATATATGATAAAGATAAATTTAATATAAGTTTTTAATATACGATAAAATTAAATTTAATATAAGTTTTTAATATGATAAAGTTAAATTTATATTATTTAATTAATTTAAAATAAATATTAAAAAATAAAAAATTATCTTTTTTAAATTAAAATAATAAAATTTTTAAAAATTAAAAAAAAATAACAAATAAAAAATAAAAAAGGGGAGGCGTGGCACTTCCCTCCTTCTGTCAAAATTAGGTGGAACTAAAGTGGCCCGCCATTCTTAGCGGGCCTCTGTAGCTCTCCGCCTGCTTTGGCGGAGAGAATGGCGTGGGCCACGGTGGATACATCGCGCTGCGGGAGATCTTCAGAATGATCAACTGTAGAGAGTTGGGACATTTGGGTCAAAAGACCAAAAAGATAAACTCAGAGGATACATTACGTAGAGGAGCTGATAGTGGAGCGCCTTCATCGTCATCGCAATGGCTTCGAAGCTCGCTCTGCGGTCTCATCCATTTCCTTTCGCCATTTTCTCTGCAAATCATTTTCTTCGAAACTATTTTCGTTCCAAACCTTCTCTTCGTCCTCTGCTGTCTGCATTTTCTTCGACGTCATTCACAATAAGCACGGATCGAGACTTCACTTACGGTCCCTCTCTCAGCAAAGGAAGAAAACCACTTCAATCTCCACAACCCTACAACAATGGATATGCCTCCAGTGAATCAGAAGAAGAAGAAGAAGAAGAAGAAGAAACAAGTGCAATCGATAGGGAGAGATTCACGCGCGTTTTCGACATCGCCGCAATTAGAGTCCCAGCGAAGGACTGTTTCGAAATCGAGAAAAGGCTGCGTGGTCATCTCTTGAACTGGCCTCGGATCCGAAACATCGCGCGCGTTCCAGGAGACGAAATGGAGGAAGAATTCAAGAAGATAATAAGAGTAGAAAGCGATAATGAACAAGAAGACGAAGGAGAGAATCTCGATGCATTAAGCAGGCGTATTTATGGAAGAGCCGATGGCGATGGCGAGACTCTGAGTCCAGTTTTGTATAGAGATAAGCTAGCGAGGACGTTCAATTCGCGTGGTTTTGTGAGATTCAGAAACTTAGCGAAGATCTCGAGACCGAAGAAGAAGAAGAAGAAGGTCAAGGAAGGAGAGGTAAGTGAAAGAGGGCAGAGGATTGGGAAGAATGAGTTTGCAGTTGTGGAAGTTGTGGAGAGCGGAGACGAAGAGGAGGAGGATTTGAGTGGATTACTTGGAGATGAATTTAGAGGGGGAAGGTGGAGAGGATCGACGAGGTTGCTGCTGTTGGACGAGCGGTACGTGAGTAGGAGTGTGGAAGAGCTTCCGGAGGTCGTCAAGGTGGCTGTTTGAACACATTGATGCTTCCGTGAGTTGAATTCTGTTTGTTTGTTTGCTTTAGTTGATCAAACTTCTGTCCTTCCAACTTGAAAATGTTTGTGAAGCATCGAGGTTTGAGCATGGCGCTTTCTACATCTCTTAAAATAGAATGGAGTTATGGAAAATTCTGAGTAACTTAGTTGATCATTGAATGAAAGTAATAAAGGCAATGATTCCTCTGTTCTGCATTAGTGTGAAAGTGTTCCATGTCTAGCCTGGAAACAGCAATGTTGCATCCTTGCATTCCAGGACCCATGGAAAAACTCAATTTGGCAGAGCTAGTAGTTGGTCAAATCCAAATCCCAAGTGAACAAAACTCAAAACTCGAAATGGATAAAATTCTTGGAACACCGTCTTGTGTTGCACAAAAATTGCCATTCAAGTGGAGTCAATTGGACTGTGGTTGATGGTGGTTGGTTTTATCTAGTAGAATAGCAATTATCAATCAATATGTCCCTATGTCTCATGCTGTTTCATGAGACCGAGGCCATCATCATCTCAACAAGGCAATTGTGATGCTGACTAGAAAATGAAGCACCTTATACAGAAATGAAGAAGGCAAATTTATCCATGAAAGGACTTCCCAGTACACGGCTAAAAAGAAGCTAAAAGACCTAAGAATTTTTCTTATAAGAATTTATCCTGGGATTCTTTTCCCATGTGGAATTATGGTAGCTAGTTGCTTGTTTTGACCTAATTTATGATGTTGGGTAACTTGGGTTGCTTTTCTTTTCAAGGTTCCTGTTTTGAAGTTTCTTAGCTTTGTCTGATAAGGTGGCCTATTGTATCTTGATGATTTCTGAACCAATCCATTTTTACATGGTGTTGATGTAGGGAAAGCTGTCTTCCACCAATTACATGAAAGATATAGTATATAATTTGTTTTACAACAACTGTTAAGTCTGCTAGGTTAACAGAACTTTGATAATGAGAGACAAAGAGCATATCAAGCACTGCTGGTACTATGTGAGATGTCGAAACTTAATTGCCAAAATGAATGCAGGAAAAACTTGAAAAGGATGCATCCCTTTATTCTTGCTATAGGCCTCTATCTAGAGCCAATGTCCAATCACTTTGTCTGAGATCTCTGTAAATCTCTCTGGGATTTTATTTTGGTAATCCTTGTTTGCATCTACCATGTGCTACTTATCCTGCTAGTAATTATGTTTAGAGCCAATGTCCAATCACTTTGTCTGAGATCTCTGTAAATCTCTCTGGGATTTTATTTTGGTAATCCTTGTTTGCATCTACCATGTGCTACTTATCCTGCTAGTAATTATGTTTAGAAATTGCACGTTGGTTTTGGTGGAAATGAAATATTCAAAATATTAGATCCCATGTTTATTTTTTTGGGGGCTTTGATTCTCTCTCCCCCCCAACCCCCCCTCCCTCCTTCTGTCTCTCTTTCTCTCTCATTGCTAGTTTAGAAAATTTGATTTGGATCATTTTCTTTTTTATTATGGGGTAATAAATCTTCTAGATTTTGTGACTTGCTAACTAACTTCCCAAGGAAAGATCATTACATGTTCCCTTAACTAATTGCATATTTTGTGACATTCATCCACTCTTTTTTCTGATTTTGAGGTTCGTTTGTTTTATTCAGGTTTTGTTAAGAGGAGATTCTGGTCAAAGTAGGAGAACAACATCTGAGCTAGTACAGTGCAAGCTAACCTTATTTTATAATTATTGGCAGATGAATGAGGTATAGGGCCTTCGTGAACCCATATAATACCGATTTACTCTTTGATATCTTTTGTTTCCTTTGAATGCTTTTCCCGGTTTTCATGAATATTTTCCTGTTTAGTGTCTTAGAAGTGATGGTAACAATTGAAGATTCTAAATATTGAGAAGATTTTCTATTGCCTCATTCAGGTTCTATTGACAACTTTTTGACAGAAACTAGAATTTTCTTCATCATTGAAAAAAGAGAAACTTTGCTTTTCTAATAAAATTAAGTGGCGCTTCTTTAGCAGACTAATATAATGATGGAAGCCTGTTAGCTGTATCGTGTTTCTGCATTTTATTTTTAATTTTTGTATAGTACAATTTAAGAAAACCTTGTTTTCAAATTTGTTATTCATCAGTATTTTTTATTATTGGAAGGGTAAGTGTTGATTGTCAAAGTGTCATATTTTATGAATTTGTCATATGTATATTCATATTAATGTATTTTCCTTTTCACTACTATGCTTCCCTTTGGTACATTTTCATATATATACACATATTGATAACTTGAGCTTTGGTTGACTTGTGCAGATCTTAGAAGCATCTCTGCCTAGTGATATAATTGTTCCTGCAGCTTTTGAAACAGTTGGTCACATTGCACACTTGAATCTCAGAGATGAACACTTACCATACAAAAAACTCATTGCTCAGGTTCTTAATAGATTTAATATTGTATGTGTGACTAGACTATGTAAGTCAGGTTTTGAAATGATTTGGTTTTGTCTTTGCCTTCAGGTAGTCTTGGATAAGAACAGACCAAAGATAAAAACGGTTGTTAACAAGATTGATGCCATTCAAAATGACTACAGAACAATGGAACTCGAAGTTCTCGCTGGCAATCATTCTCTTGTGACTATTGTAGTGGAGAATGGACTTCGGTTCCATGTTGATTTAGCAAAAGTGTATGTTCTCTTTCCTAAGCATACGCTAAGAGAAATAAAGCTTTGTTGGTGGCAAGCAGGTCTTTAGGTCTACTTGGTAAATAGTATTTTTGTTGCTTTAGACAAGTTTGCTAAACAAGGCTTTTCCTAATTATGGAGTTGGCTCTATAAAAGTATAAATCCAATTCCTACATTCCCCTCAATGCTAAATCTTTAGGTACATTCCGAGTAGCTACATATTTGATATTTCTTGTTATCTCAATCCATGTTATTATAAGCTTTTCCCTTCCCTTAGTCTTACCACTAGTAGTAGTTCTTTATTCGTCCTAACCAGCACAGCTAATGTTATTTTTTGTTGTCAAAATCTCGATCCTCTTTTTTATTGACTGTTCCTAGGTCTAATCATCTCTTATTTTATGATAATCTTTTGCTGAATTCACATTTTTATATTAGTATGTAATTGCAGTCATCTTATTCCGCCAAGCATGTTTGATCCAACCCCAAATTGAGGTAATTGAATTTGTCTAAAAAAGAAGTAAAAAGAAACAAAAAGAAGAGCTTTGCAGTGTTCTATGCAAGCAAACATGTTTCTATAACGTAATTTGTTTTACAATTTCTTTTTTTGACAAGAAACAAAAGAGTAATTGTTATTTAAGTGCAAGCACTTAAAAAAAAAAAAAAAAAATTATTGACACCCCAACTGGTATAAAAACTACCCCACACTTTTTGTACAGTACAGATGACCATCCCCTTAATAAATCTCCTAAAATAAATATCTTTTAGACAAATTACAAGAACTAACCGAAAGATAAGCAAGATAAAAACCAAATCATTTCAAAGACCACCACTCTCCAATAATTCCTCAACTTCTAGGACAATTATAATTTTGTGGAAACGTCCATAAAAAAGATATTGAATCTGGAGCATGTACCCTTTAAAACAGCTCAAGCAATTATATGCATTGGATCCTTTTTGCCTGTTTGCATCCGGAATATCCATGTTTGCATATTTTGTTTCTTTCTCATTTTCTATTTGGTTACACATGTCCTCATGTTATCTATTTTAATGGTTGGAAGTACGTGTATATCACAATTATATTTGTTAATCCATTGAATGGTTTTTGTTATATCATAAAGCGACATTAAGCATTTAACCCATGGGAAAGTTAAGTTCTATTGTTTTAGAAGAGTTCCTTTTTACTCTTATAGTATTTCTTTTAAGTAATGTTGTCAGAAATTTACTTGTTTGTTCTATGCAGATATTGGAATTCAAGGCTGGCAACAGAAAGGCAAAGACTAGTGAGCTACTTTACAAGCAAAGATATCCTATGTATGTTTTGTCGATATTAAATTCTTGAATTATATGAGAACATGCCTTTTTCTTGACGTCCTATTGTTGTTTCTGACTTTCTGTCATATTTAGTGTGGAAATTTTTGTGTTTAAGTGGTGCCTGTTTTCTGACCTGCCATTTGAAGTTTCTTTTGTGTCACTGTTGAAGATCTCCGAAAAGTGATTTCCCAAATTATTATTCAATAAAACTATTTTCTCTTTTGTTTGCTGAGTAATAGCTATTGTTTCTTGAGCTTGCAAAAGTCTTATTTTTCAATACTATTTTGTGATATTGTTGTCAAGCTCATTGTTAACCCATGCAACATGAATGGTATAAAAAAAATCTTTGAAATTCGGTGAACTTTCATGAATTATTTCCCCCTTTTTTGACAATTGAAGTAATGGAAAATAAAAGTTTCAAGAATTCACTGAAATAAATTGACAAAATTTGAGAAATTTGACAAACTTTGATAAAAGTTCTATTTTTCTATTCAAAAAGTGAAAATTCTGGAAGAATTTTGTTAAAATTCAATGAAATTAGAGGAAGAAGTGAAATTTTTTTATTTTATTAATAGAAAACAAGAAAATTCCATTTATTGTGTTATTGTCAACTTTATTTACCAACATAAATGTAAGTTTTAAAGTTAAAATAACTAACAAATTATAAGTTCATATGTTATGCTTTACAAAAAGAGAGTCACGCCAACGCGAATGTTCAATATGTCTATTGGAATGGACTCTACATCTTATCGTCTATATATAACAAATTGATATGCTATATTTGTTTTATGTAATAACGTATGAATTGAAGGAAGTTGAACTGTTTTCAATATTAGAAATTTAGAATTTATAGAGAATAAAATGGATCAAATCAAATATGTAGTGTTTATAGATAAAAATCTTTGGTTTTTGGTGGACAATTGATATACTTGTAATCATGATATGAAAGTTCAACCAACTTCGCCGAAATTCTTGTAATTATTTCATTTGTGGGAAGATGGAACCAAAGTTCAAATATAAAGAAAATATACCAAATTCAAAAAAATTGACAAAATTTGCTATAAAAATGTATTCATTGGTAATAATATATTTACCATATTTATTCATCATTCTTTTTTTTTTTTTTTTTTTGGGAGAAGAAACTAATATAAATTTTACTAAGATCTCGTGATTTACACCTATATACATTCAGCATGAATTATCCTGGCATACATTAAGTAAATCCCTATTCTATGAATGGGAGACATCGGTCCCAGCCCAAAACCTAATCCAAAATAGACTGACCATTATTCCATTTATAACAAAACACCCAAGAGCTTGAGAGTAGAATGATAAGAGTCCCATATTTAATCTTTGGTCTTTGCTACATCATTGAAACCCAGTTTTTTGCCTCCTGTACAACCCTCAAACTGTAGCCAGCTTTGCAAATAATGCTACCTCCCTTATCTGATTCGAGGCTCCACTGAGATGATTTGAATTAAGACATTCTCAATAAAAGAAGGACACATGAAGTACCTGCCAAAAAAGGAGAACCACCTATCGCACATCTCCTTGCTCATCTTGCATGAAAAGAATAGGTGTTCCACACTCTTCAGCTCTTCCACAGAGGTGGCACCAATGTGGAGAGATGTATTACCTTGGTAATCTTCTCTACAACATATTTTGTATGTTGATTTTTCTGTGTGTCACTAATATATACCATACATGTTGTACTATGTACTACCTTGGTGACATGTATGATTCTAACATAATATACTCTATATATTATAATATAAACATAATATATTGTGCACACACACACACATAACATTTATACTAAGTAGCATATATATTAATATACATCCTCTGTGTGTGTGTATAGTGTCTTATTCCATGTATCTAATAAACTATATATAATATTTCTATATTTTAAACATATATATATATATATATATATATTATTCTATCATAATATTCTATACATAATAAATTACAAAATACTAACTAACATATATAGGTAAACGTATATATCAATATATATGCTATATATATATGTACTACTATTTATGTTTGTTTTTGTTATTTCTAAAAATCCGTTAAACATCTCTAAGTTGGGTTATTTTTGTAAATTTCTCCATTAACTTCTTGAACAACTCCAAATGAATTTTGATTCTCAAAGTTGGAAGTTTAGGATGAAGTCGAAGTTTGTAACCTTCCTTATATTGTTGAAAATGAGATTCATTGGAACATAAATAAAGCAATGGCTCTAACTCTTCTTTTGTGTCTAATTACTAGCCATGAATAACATCCACTTCCATGGAACTACAAGGCTGTCAGGATTGGAATCCTACCCTGGATCATTCGGAAGGGTAACGAATCAAATCATAGAATTGGATTGTGGATTGTAAGATCGTACCAACTGAAAAATATAAATATTGTTTGTGTATTAAGTTATTGAGACATTGATATAATTCATATAAATACAAAGTAAGCTAGGTGTTTGGAAATAATTAATACTAAATACATAAAATGTAACAAGTATACAACTTAGAGTTACATAGATAGTATGCTAATATATATAAAAAATGGAAAAAAATTGCAAGATATATTTTTTCAAGAAATAATATATATATGTGTGTGTGTGTGTGTGTTTTAATCCATTAAATACAATTTTTTTTTAGTATAATGTAACAAGTATACAACTTAGAGTTACATAGATAGTATGCTAATATAAATAAAAAATTGCAATATATATTTTTTTCTAGAAAAAAAAAAAAAAAAAAAATATATATATTTATATAAATATATAT
>JAJIYU010015608.1:0-12578 GCA_030144865.1 Tinospora cordifolia
ATATTTCACATACATGGTATCAAACAGAGTAATCTGATCAAATTCATTCAATAATCTCTACCCTTGTCCCTCTAAGCGCTAAAGCTAACGCCTGGTGAATGATAGGAGGGCAGTGTTTATTCGTATTATTATGGTGTGTTCTACCCTTGTGGAGGGGGGGTCTTCGTTTAGTCTATTGGTATGGTATTTTCTTAGTCTATTGTTGTAGTTAGTTGGGCTTTTCTGCTGGAAGGTATTAGAATGTGGGTGCGTACTGCTATTTTGACTAGTCTGATTTCTTATCGGTCGTGGCTGATTGAGCTGGTTCACGTAACTGTGAGATGATTAGGTTTGCCTGTGACGCTTCTGGGTGGTGCTCCGGATCCCTACGAGCAGAGGATGAGTTGATTGAATCAAAATAATTCCTTATTAAATAAGGGTAAGTTCTATTTCTGTCAGAGGACAATATGAATGCTCTACCATGTTCCATCCACACACTAAAGGGGTTATACGAGATATTTGGTGTAAAAGTAGGCCAACATCTCTATTAGCTTACAAGCAACCCACGCTTCAAAGGAAACTTCCATTTGAACTTTATTGAAACAACACCAAAAGTGAAAAATCGGATATGCGACGCACCGCAGCCTGTAACTTTCCAAATTCATTCAACTATAAAATAAAATACCACAACATATGTATCTAGGGAATAAATCCCTTCAAAGTGAATCCTCCCTAGATATATCCATTTAATTGAATTCTAGATCTATTCCAAATATACGCATCATGCTAAAGATTCAAAACGAATTTCATTTTTTTCTTTGCTTTATTTTATAAAAAAGTAAAATGAAGATGAAATCTGCCCAATGCAATGGATTTCAAATTGAAAACTTATTTTTTGGTAAATCTATTACAAAATGCTTTTGTAGAATGTCTAATATCCATTTTAGATCTTCTATTCGAAAATGCTTAATTTTTATAAGATCATCTTGACTCTTATTTAAAATGTCTAATAATGTACGTATATTGGACTTTTTGAGGCAATTTTAGGTCCTGGAAGGCAATTTTGATTGGTCAATAAAAATACATTTCAATGCTATTTCTTTTTTGTTTTTTCTTAGTTTAGCCAATCCATCATGAAGGGCAAAAAGGGGTAAAGGGGCCTTTTGATTGTCCTCGAGATTTATGTTTTGTTCTTCTGTATGTAGAAAAGGAATAAATAAATCAATCAAATTACGGGAGGCTTCGTGAAATGCTTATTTAGGAGTTAAACTCCCATTCGTCCATATTCGCCTCAGGGTCATCAATTGAAACTACTGATGCTTACTCATATTTTGGCCGGTTCGATTAAATCCAATTTGATTTGCCTTAGTCTATACCTATACGGATAGTGTTATTCCAATTGGTTTAAGGTAAGCAGCTGAAGCAACTGTTGGGGGTACCCAAAAGACTGTCTCTGCCGCAAGTGGAATTGGATCTCGATCCAACAGGTTCAGGCATGAGCGAAGGGAAGCTAGGTACTATGGTTCAATGGGCGAGGATGCTAGGTTACCAGGTTATCCAATTTACTATTGAACCCTCTCTCCCTCCTGCTACAACCTTTGCCTCTATCTCTACTTTTAGGTTTCGATCTCAAACTCAAACAAATGCCTTGCTGCCTGAATCTTTCTTTCCTTTCAAACTAGAGTATAGTCAAACAATCACTCTCTATCCCAAAAAACAACATGAAGATGATTCTCATCAATTCGTATGCAAGAAAAGAAGACGATTGCCTCGATAAGATATTGCCTTCATTCCTCGATCTGATCAAAACATCCATCCAGTTTGATTGAACAGGAGGCAGTTGGACAAAGCCAATTGGCTTTCTTCATTGCCTCATTTCCCTCTATCCCTAGTACTCTTTCGATTCTTTTTTTTTTACTTTTCTCTTTCTCTCTCGCTTTATTCTCTCCATCCTCTCTCTTTCCTTTTCTTTGTTTTTGTGTTTCATCTTCTTCGTTCTAACTCTTGTAGTTCGAAACCCCATATTCTTCTTCACTGATGATCTCATGTAAAGAAAGAGGTTTCTCAACTTAAAATGGGGAATAGCTTTGGTCCATAAATCAAAGGTTAGTATTGTTCTCGTAGAGGGCCATAGGTTCGAATCCTGTTCCCGCTAGCACTGCCCCTATTAGCCCTTGACTAATAGGCTAATAAGCCTTCCCTCTCGGTTTTAAACTAGATTTATAGCTACTAACTTCTCTGCCACTTCGCTTTATAATTCGATTATTTCCAATAGGACCCTCTATTTATCCCTGATGGGAAAAAAATCCCTAAAGAACGGTCTCCTTATTCAATCTTATCTGAGGGGGTCTAGGAAGGATTGATTTTTTCCACTAACGTTTCCCCTTCTGGAGGAGAGATAGCGAACAGGATCCCCAAACCGCAATAATGCAGGTACTAACCTCGCATATGGGTTTGAGGAGTGCTTATGATCAGGATCCTGTATAAAGGAGTTGGCTCCATACTCATGTGTGTTCATCCGATCCCTTGCTACCGAGTTCCTCGAGAGTCACTTAGGGACTCGATGGTTCGGACAAACCAAGAAAAACTTCTTGCTTTCGCGGAAGAAGCATACTGAAAATGTGTCCACCTTCTTCTACCATTTTCTGTTGGAAACGCTGGCTTGATACGGAATCGGAGGAGGGATAAGCAGGAACTTAGTTAAACTAAGTTCCTTCTAGCCCTCGACATTAGCCCGACCGAGTATTGACCCTTTTCATTCATAGTCATTCAGTAAATCTTGCTAAAATCCTTCCAGTGACCCTATATGTTCCAAACCCTACTCCCTGAACACAACATCCTTCCCATCCCCATTTTCGTCTTAGGCGAACCAAAATACTTAGGGATATACGACTTAACATCTTCTTCCTCTCAGATTATCAACTTCTAACAACCATCATTCCCCCACACAGTAAGTTTAGAATAGGGATATTCAACTCAGAGTACTCGGGTCAATCTCGATCGGTCACTAAATGGATGGCTCCAACTTTAATTCTATCATTAGGACTTGGTCTCGGTTTGGTAGGGGGATCCACGAGTACGAATCGATACACAGGGTCTTGGTCCCTGAGAAAGAATAGATTGAAAATATTTTTTCATTATTGCGTATTATCCATCCTCGTCATTCGTTCCAACCGGGAAAGGATAGGAAAGGGTAGACTGATATAAATAGCTCTTTCTTGGAAGATCCTATAAAAAATATTAAGGCATTCCTTACTTATTCATTAACTCCCATGTAATCCTCACCCTTCTTCCCCTGGCCTTAGCCAATTCAATACCTTCTCCTGGTTGAAATCTCTCCTCCGAACCACCAAGGAACATCCCACGTGTAGTGGTAGTAGTTTGTTCGGATTCTTGATCCCTATCTTCCCAAAGGCTGGATTCCGGCCGACCAACGAATTATAACATACTCTTTCCTTAATAATGATAGAAGATTATCCTTTGTCCACAATGGCTGGGAAATACCCTCTTAAAACAAGAATGAAAGGTTCCCACTAACACTATAGAAGAGCGGATGCCTTCACCACCCCTACTTACCTTAAAGCTTCTCTCTTTCCCTCCCTTTCTTAAACTAGGAGATCCTATAAGGATGGAGATGTTTTTCATTCTTCAACTTATCGACCATCTCTTTGGCTACCATATTTTCATAGCTGCCTCCATCTATTATGACATTACATACCTTTTCGCCAGAGGTACACCGTATTCTTCAGATGTTGATTCACAACCAATCATTGTCGCCCGACACGCAAGGGGTGATCAGGGTTTGTCTGATCATCAAGCAAACGGTTACCTCACAAAGCAAATAATCCACTACCTCTTCTTCTAGATCCTCAAGCCTGTCCCTGTCGAAGTATGATTTTTTTACTTAACTTAGTAGTAATTATGTGGTACGCAAGGGAAAGGCAGGTAGGGGTTGAGCTCAGCAAGTTCAGATAAGGTTCTGTCTCTCACGATACAACCAAGCAAGCTGAGTCTATTGAATTAACTACTATATGATATTTTCTGCCTTTCAAGCAAGCATGGGAAATAAGAGGTTAATGCATGATAAGTGGATGTGGAAGCAGTCCCACAAGCTGGAAGGGAAGCCCTTATTACTAGTCCTGGACAAATGCAATCGAATTCAATCAAGTGTTAGTTGCAAGTAAAGCTAGTCCCTTCTGTATCTAGAACTGGTCTTGTGTTTACTTCTAAATAGATTCTATATAATAAATCTTTTTTTTGAATAGTCATAGACGGTTCGCAAGCCAAGAAAATATTCCTTGATCCTTTACCGCAATCTGATATTCTCATTTGCTCTTCAACTGGGCCGAGAGAAGCTACGCAAGGCGAGGAAAGCAAGTTCAAAGCAAAGGCACAAAAAGAAGGATCGTCAGAGGGATTGAACGAGGATGTGAATTGCTAGGGTGAGGCTTTAAGTATAAGCAGGTAAGGCAGTACAATGCAAGTCAACACAAGCAGAATGCTTCTTCGTTGTAGAGCGAGATTGGATCAAAAAGGAGGAAGCAACGCCACTCTGAGCCTCGTACGCTACAACTAATATGTACTTTCTTAAAGAGCAGCTTCTGGCTCCAGATCTTCTACCTCTGGGTCCTTTCCTTCTCATTCTTCTTCTAGTCATCATGCATTCGGCCAATCTATTGGGTGCTGCTATTGTCATGCTTGGGGCCATATGCTCAATGACTATGCCAAGAAGAAGCAAGTTGATCTCTGCAGGCAACAATCTGCCTCTGCAGTAGTTGCTACTCCTTCTACTAGGTCTAATACTATTGAGATGTTCGATGATGTCACGACCCCTTCGCAGGTGACATCACGACCGGCACAGAATTTCCAAACATGTTAGAACTCTGATATGTTCAAAACCCTGTAAGCCTTCCGAACCAAATCACCCAATTTTTTTCTTCTAAAAATTTTGACAGAGTCTCCTCTAAAAATATAACATATCACACATTTCAAAACACCTGATAATCACATACAATACACAAAACCACATATTTTCCTTCATCCATAAAATCCATCATTTGTTCTGACAATACATTCAGAAAATAACACATTCATATTCATTTCCCAAAAGAGTAATCTAACTAAGTTTTACAGTTTTCACATACTATTAATTCCAGAAACCCAATAACTATTTCGCATCATCTTTTCTTTTCCTTTCCTGTCAAAACATAGAGAAAATGATTGAGAGTGGAGTGAGCAAACAACAAGCTCAGTGAATAATCCAACTTATGGTATTATACAGTCATCATATGTATAAAAACATGCGATGCAAAAACAAATTTAAATCACTTGTAAAATGAAATAAACATAACATACATGCTTAATGTAATGTGTGAACATGAATTCGATTTCAATAACATGCACTCTTTTAAAACATGAGCCATCTCCCTCCTTCCGGATAACAGAGCGAATCTGCTCCTCACTGCGCAAATGAGGAGTGCGCCAGACCACTAGTTATCCCATTATCTACTCATTTCTATCTCATTCATCTCATGCCAAGAATGCACCAACCAAGATTACCACAACGGCCAATCCTATGAGTCTGTTCCCAGAGACTATGACCAACAGAAATGTTGTCATGTCAATAACCTAATTAGGTATGTCATTGACATGCTACAATGCATCAAAATCATTTCATGAAATTCAAATACGTATGAAATGCAATATACATCATTCTATTTAATAAAAAGCAACAGTTTAGTTTAATACCAATGTCAGATATAATATCACAAGTAAAGATTACTCACAATTACTGTCCAACCAGTTTCTAATATCCAATAACAGTCTAGTTCCATAGCACCAATCAAATCCTGTCATCACAAGTCATTTTACATGCATCAAATCAAGTTCAACTCATTTGAATTTATTGTATAAATCATTTTTCACGTATTTACTACTCCTATTTGACCCAAGATATTCGTTTAACTCCACCTATTGGTGCGCATTAGCTCGAATATGCTTAATAATCTTTAATATTACTTTTCTGCTCATATAAAATAATTCTATAACAGAAAATATCAAAATAAGCTTTTTAACTATATTTTTATTAAGATTTTCATTTTCAATAAATAATCCTATGGGTCAATCGCTCACCAAAATTCCAATTGATATCCAAAATTTATGAATTTGGTGTCGATGGGTACGTATTTTCATTCTCTACACTCCTATGGGTTTCAATCAAGGTTTTATTGGGATTTAACACTATCAAAACTCCATCCAAAGGTTATAAAACTTTAGATATTTATTTTAGAATATACAAGATAAATAAATGGGAACTAACTATATATTGGGATCTACTTATCAACAGGAGTATTTTGGCATAACTTTTATTAAGTTTTACCCACTATTGAAAAATACTCAATTTTTGGATACAGGTATAAAACACTATCCATAGTTAAAATTGTACCGATAGGATTGTAGTACAAGGCTTAATTAGCATTTTAGTAACTAGAATCAGAGAAAATCACTTACCTATGCGTCGAATTTGATGAAAAATCAGACATTCCCTTCTTTTTTCCCCATTCTTTCTTCGTTCTGTTCGTGCTTTTCTCTGGACGTTCTGGTCTACAAATCTGGAAATAAAGATGAAATGAAAGAGGCAACCACCATCACGTGCCACTTATTCAAACAAAATTCAACCGTCCCACATATATTATCTAAGGCATGGTCACCATCCATTCTTATATATATTTTGACCAAATGCTTCATTCGTACATCCTATTAACTATCCAAATACACCATTTATTTCATTTGTCTTTTTCTTATTTTTGTTTTTTTCTTCCTCCAAACCAAAACGTATCAAACTTAGCTATTGAAGATTTGTGTGGCCCAAATTCACCACTACCACCTACATTAATTACTCCAATTCATCTATTTTTCTTAATAATTGATTATCCTCCCATTTATCTTATCTTTTATCTTTATCCTTGTTTTTTTTTTCTTCCCCAACCATGTATGGCAAATCAAGTTTATTTTGTATTTTTTTTTCTAATTCATTTCACACTACCCAACAAACCAAATAGAATAAAAAAATCAAAGGTGTAACTTATGTAATTATTCCTTATATGGTTTTATAACTTATTATCATCTATTTTCCTAATTCCATCAATTCACCCACACTATTTATATGTATATATCCATTATTATTATTATTATTCCTATTATTCCTATTATTAAATCACCCAGATTTAATTAATTAATTAATTTCTTTATTTTAATCCTATTTATAAATTATATTTTATAAATGATTTAATTTAACTAATTTATATGCGTAACTTGTATTATTAATACGTGTTTGTAATTAACACGTATGTACACGAGTAGTCCGTACAAATACGTGTATTTATATACATTTACCTTTATTTAAATTAATTTATGTGTCATAATAATTATGGGTTATTACAGATGATGTCGCAGCCACTCCAGCCCCCGCAGTTCTTCCTTCAACACATGGGCCTCAGTGTCTTTGGCACAGCTTATGCAGATCCTAAAGGTCTCCCAGCTTGGGGCTCCACTCCATAGACTGGACATGCCACCACAGCCACCACTGTGTTGTCTACCTCAGCTAACTGCACAGGTCTTTCTGCGGCCTCCTGGATCCTTAACTCCGATGCCTCTATTCCTGTCTCATGTTCACCCTTGCAAAAGTTACTTCAGATATTTACTGCATATGGGTCTCCACTCTCTGTGTCTCACCACAGAGCCATTACCACCATTGGCCGAATTTTTGTTCTCTTTCTTTTACATATTCCTAAGTTGTCTATGAATCTCTTTTTCTATTAGCCAGCTTACTGATCATGACTGCACTGTCTCATTTTATGATTCTTCTTGCTCTATGCAAGATCGTCATACCACCGCCCTAATTAGTCATGGTTGTAAGGGTGGGGGCTCAATTACATGGACTGTCTCCATCTGCCTTCTTCTGCTACTGGATTTGCTTGCGTGGGTCTATCTTCCTCTTCTTCTTTGGATAATCTATGACATTGTTGGCTTGGTCATGTGTCTCGTGATCGTTTGAGTACTTTAGTTCGTAATGGTGTCCTAGGTAGTGTCCTTGTGTCAGAGTGGTCTCCATGTATGGCCTGTAAACAGGGAAAACAGTTGGCCCTACCTTATCCTTCTAGTATGACGTTTGTTTCTGCTTCTCTTTTTGATTTAGTGCACTCTTATGCCTGGGGTCCTGCCTGATAGCGGAACTGTTATGTGACATCGTCGAATAGTTGGAAGTCTTGGATGCTCTCAGTTTGCACTGGGTTGCCAATTGGGATTGGTGGATCACGATGTTGCCTGGCAACTTGTTCCCCATTGCTTTCCCTTCATTGGATCTTGCTCGCCGAGATTTGTCTCAGGAGTTCATGCATGTGGGCCATACTACAGTTCAGCTTCTGGAGTGGTGGCCGAATTGTGCCACCTTTACCCTGGGGACTCTCAGATAATGGATTGGTATCAGCGGTCTGCCTGTTCACTTTTGGGATTCCACTTCCTGAAGTGAAGTGGTGTCAAGCTTTTTTCCCTGGTAGCTATTGATGAAGAGACATTCAACCTGGGTGATCTTGTTGAGGCCAAAATTCATATTGAAATCCCAATAGGAAAAGGCATTCCAACATCGCGCATTATTAAAGTAGGTGATTTTCAAAGGTCGATTTATTTCTGAACCATTCTGGTCTCGGCAGGGATGAGAGTAGGACAGCCAAATGAGATGCGGCTGCTTCAGCTCAAGAAAAAGAGAGGCCCCGAGTCTACGCTGATTCAAACTGGTCGAGTCGATCATTAAATCGACAACTCAGCTTCTCAAGCCAAGACTGTATCCTAACCGGGCACTGTGCGCGGTAAGTCTATCAATCCCAATTCCAATTTTTCATTTCAAACCCTTATCTCGCCTGATGATCATGAGCATGTGCCTGAAGACGAGGGCCTACGTGAGAGTGGATCGAAAAGGGCCTTGCATCAAAACCCAGCGACTTGTCTTGGTCGGGATGTTAACAGGGCCAATTTGGCTACTGGGCTCACACTCTGTTTGCTACTCAGCCATTTCAGCCATAAGCCCATGGGTTTGCTCGAGCTGGCCCGTCTCAACCTAAACCTAGGGTCACCTCTCCCTTTTTTGGCAGGTACAAGCAATAAAAGGAATAGAATATCATTTCAATAATCTCATTCCAATCTGTAAAGGAAGAGTTCGTCCCTTAGCTAGGTACGGCTCTTTCGAGCAATCAATCAATCTGCTTATCATTTCCAAATAAGTCATTTCCTGCTAAAAGTGGAGCTCTTTTGGGGGTGGACTACACAGGTCTTATGAAAAAGAGCTGAGGACTATATAATAGCAAAGGTTTTCTGGTCGATAAGTTAACAAATGTTCTCCTGGGGTAGACAGAAGAAGTTCTGATTCCTTCTACCACCATCACTTCTTGACTCACCAGTTCAAACGAGAGTTTAAGTTTCGAAACTAGTGCCTGCCCATGATATCACTACTTTTGCCGCTTTCAAGCTACCTTCTTTTAGGCCTAGAAAAGGAATTCCACTTATAGATAGGAAGAGGCCCATGCAAAAGAGTATATCGGGAAACGGGGGGCAGTTAGCCCAGTCGATAGATGCGGTGCTAAGGTCGCACTTCTCTTAATGAGTCTGTCCATTCGAGCAGTCTGTCAGAAAAGGTTGTAATCCCTGACTTCCCAATCGATACCTATCCCACCCTTCTTCAGGCTGATGGTTGACTTGCGTGGGGCGGATGCTCTTTGCCAACCATTGAAGACCAAAGCGGCTTCTTTTCGTGCAATCAGACAATGTAAACTTTCATCTTTGTGTCTACTCTCTCTGACTTCCCTGGATTGACTAGTTTGATCTCTCCTAGTAGATGAAAGCCGCAACAACAACAATTAGCAATCCCTGTCTTCCCTATATGGTATGGATAGAGCTAGCTTTGTTCTTGTAATCCAATACCTGAGGTAAGTACCTAACTAAGCCAATATGGCATCTATCTACCAATCTATCAAGCAAGGACAGATCGGAACCCAACTACGGTAACTAGCTAATCAATACCCAATCAAGGGGATCTATTTCTTGAGGTAAGTAGCTAACTGAATCTGGATGCTAGGCATAGAGCTAGGTAGAGAGATAGATCTTAGGGTAAGGCTGGTAGCTTAACTTCCCTTACTGCATTGTTAGTTCTTTAAGGGAGTTTAACTTCTAGTTTGCCCTCGCAAGTATGAGTTTGCTTTCTTTCCTAAATAAGTCTAAGCAATGGCAACTAGCAAAAAGCGTAGGATAGATAGGGATAAGGAAGGACAAGGCCCTGGGCTTCCCTCTCCTGTCCGTCAGGGAGAAAGCGCTCTCCCCATGTTAGCTTAGCGATCAGGATCAGGTTCAAGCAAGGAATCCTATACATCCCTCAACCTCGTTTAAATAAATTATGGGTATGGGACTAGTCTTATTTTAGAGTATGACATTCTGATGTAAAGCATTCGGTAGTCGTCAATCCATCCTTTTCTTTTATTTAATATGCCTGATAGTACGAGTGTTGCTTTCAGATGTATTTAAACCCATTATTTGTAGCCTTTTGAAGAAATATATATTAAAGGAAGGATGTAGCCGGCACAATCAGGGAAATGGAGGCACCAGCGGATGCTATTTTTGGAGAATAAGTAGTCATTTTTCCTCTTTCTGGAGAGGAGGATTTCCATTTTCATGGGGATAAAGTTGTTGTTGAATCTTAATGAGGGAATATAGTTACATCCTCCTATTCCCGAGCAAGAAGAGGACACGCCCGGTCAAGGCTTTCGGTTTTTCTTATAAATACATATGCCGGTTGGCTCTTTCGCTTCTTCGGTTTCAGTTCTTTTTTTTTAGAAAAACATATCCGCTGGCTAACGGGGGAGGTGGCCAATTCATATTTCATATAGAAAACTTGCACACGGAGAAAGAGAGGGAGTACACAAGAGAGGAGCCCATTGAGGGGAGGTGCACAAATGACTTCTTTTTTTACAATTAAGAAGTAGCATACGGAGGAGGAGACGCGGGAGCTGTTTTTGGAAATCCAGTGATTTCAGTTTCAGTTGAATATGAGGATCTGAAAGAGAAGAGTTTCAGTTCCAATTCCAATAGAAGAAGTAAATCCCACTGTTGGAAGTAAATGAGTTACCACCCTGAAGTCAAATTCAAAATTACATGAATTATATATCTTCAGGGTGTAAGAGGGAATGACTGGAATTCATTTCACTCTATCAACAACAATAATAAAAGAATGGCTGACACAATCAGTAGTCGTTGGCGTTGGAGGAGCAGGAGTAGCTATGGGCGGTGGTTTAGTTCTTTCATTAAGAAATATACTCGTCCGTCAATACGGTACGTCAGTTTCATTCCTTCTATTCAATATATCATATAAAGTATGTTGGTTAGCTCATCTGGTAGCTCGCCTTCTTCTTCTTCTAGTTCTAGCTAGCTGGGTGCTGTGACATAAGGAAAACGTTCATCATGGGTACTGATTGAGGATTTCTACTTGGATGGGGATTTAGGGATAACACATGCACATGAATAAGCGGAAGCAATCGCAGAATAAACAGAATACTCAATAGCATTGGAAAAAGTACCAACATAGATAATACAAATTTAGGAAGACCCATTCAAGAATACGTTAGAATAGTAAGAACAACATACTAATTAGAGGGTGAAGTAGTAACTAATTACTAATCAAATAATAGGTAGGAGGAAATAACGAGAAAGAATCATAATGTAAACCAGAGTCACTGATTGGCGGAAGTTCCAACTTCCAAAGGAGGAGGGTACGATCCATCAAATTCTTCATGAGAGGGCATTAAAACGCGCCTGTAGTAGTTGGAGTTTGAGGTGTGGCATACCAGCTTGGTCTTTCTGTATAAATTGATTTCCCGGTTGGCTAGTCAATGGTGGAGCTGTCTGGTCAATCCAGTTCTAAATATATGCCGATCTGAGCTCTCTTGCTTGGGGTCCGATAAATCCATTTACCAAATCAATATCTCCACTAGGGTACACTAATCCATTTGATGTTACATCTATTCCCCTTCGAGCCGTCAAATCAGACTACAGAGGTGTAGCTACGGCAAAACAAGAATTCCTTTTCTTGTATGTAATATAGCCCACACCACGCTCATTCCTTACTTCAAGTGGGAGTGGTATCGGTCCCATTCATGCCCTGGAATAACTTTGATGAATTGCAAATTTATGAGCCGAGTTTACACGATATTATGATCATCCGGTATTCTAGGGAAATGAACCCTATATCCAATATTGTAGCTCTATAACTATAGCATAAGTGGGAGATGGTATGGTAGCCACCATGAAGTAGGTGGGGAGGGCGAACTTATCTATTTCCCTGCTCGTGCACTACTTCCCTTTCTCTGTTTAAGGCCCTCTTAGTCATGTGCTCGTGTGTTCTTATTATCAAGGATTGGCATCACCAGGTTGAGTCTATCTCTTTGGCCTCAGAGTAGGTCCATTTTAGCGTAGGATATGAGACTAGTATATTTTCGGATGTTTTGTGTTGGAAGCACTTGATCGCAATGTAGAAGTCAAGGAAGGTGCACATCCAT